>JASANF010009492.1:0-74477 GCA_030248245.1 Trissonchulus sp. WLG1_4
ATGGTTTAATTATACTTGCTCAAGCTACTGTGGACATTTGACAAAGTAGCAACTATTAGCTAGCACTAAAAACTGCCAAGAGAAAGATAGACACCGACGTGCAACTATGTATGTATTACAACAAACGTATGGCTGAGCACGGTTACACGGAATGGACCGTTGACACGTGTTTGACTTTACACTTTAGCTTTAGGGGACAGACTCTTGACAGAACTACATACAGGTAGCATAAACCTAGACTCAAGGCAGCGAAACACTCGAGTCCCTGACTCCATTTGTGCAACAGACAAACAACTTAGGCCACAAGCGACACAAACTTAAACTCAAAGCAACAGGAGAAGAGATAGCCAAAACATTACATTTCCAATTCAACAGCGAACAAACAGACTTTATCAGACTGCAAGCAATACAGGACGAACCTAGACTGAAAATAACTAAAGCGGACAAGCACCAATTACGCCACTGACTAACGTGTCCTGACTTCTGGGGCTGGGGGTGTAGGGGCCGCCCTGCCCTTGCAGGTGCAGCACCGTGTCAACTAGAAAATTCGAAGTGTCTTGATTTTAGACTTCGTCCAGAGCATCGTTCAGGCCAGTTTAGCGAAAATTCGGAGCAGTATGATGTTTAATGTTACCTACAGACCACTCTTCCGCATAATGTATGTGGGTAGCACGTACATAGCTCTTGATATTATGAACATCTCCGGGGATGAACGCTGTCCCTTTTAGGGGCAACTTGTTTTAATTTTAACTTTTTAAGGCAAACGCGCATGGCTTGGGCCTAAGCTTCGATTCATATTTTTGAGCAGTATGTCTGTTTGTCCGTATCACCGGCAGTTTCGGCTAAGTTGAACTGAACTTAACTTTGCCGGGCATATACGGACAAAGTGAAATAGTGCGGTTTAGTATATATAGATGAACGGACATATTGCTGACGGGCAAACTGGCAGACGGCTGTACGGGCGAAGGTATGAATTGTACAGCTATTCTGCCGTTCAGTTGGTCCCAATGTCCATACGGCAGTCCCGTTATTTTAATAATTATTAAAAATTGTTATTAAAAATATTTTTAATTTCAATTATTTTATTAATATTAATATAAAAAATAAATGAGCTGCGCTATTTATATTAATAATAATTAATAATAAATAAGGTTGACTGTTTATATTAATAATAAAATTACTGTCACCTGCTTATGTACTTAAAGGTGTTCGCAGTTGAAATTGTCAACGGAGGTACCGAGCTCCGTTGAAATGTTCGTCATCGAAAAAATTTTCGATGACGAGCTTTTGTCATTTAGAACATAATAATGTTCTAAAAAACCAAAGCTCGTCATCGAAAAATTACTCGATGACGAACAATTTCGATGACGAACTTTCGATGACGAACATTTGTCTTTTGATAAATCACCGTTGAAAAAACAAATGTTCATCATCGAAAATGTTTCATTCAATCCAAAATTTTTGATGACGAACATTTTCGATGACGAACATTTGTCTTTTCAATTAACGAACATGTATTTTCGATGACGAACATTTGGTTTTTCGATGACGAACATTTTTGATGACGAACATTTGTTTTTTCGATGACGAACATTTTTGATGACGAACATTTTCGATGAACAACATTTTCGATGACGAACTTTTGATGACGAACATTTTCATTGACGAACATTTTGTTTCGATAAATCGGGCCCAGGTCGCTCATTAAATCAGTCTAAAATTTTATGAGCATATACTAACACATAATAATATATTTTATTTAGCTTTAATTGCTACATATCTTGCTTATTCTGTTCTGACCAATGTTGACTTTTTTATTCCGCCTGGAGGCGGAATATTTGTGATTATTTCGTAGCACCAAGAGTATATGCTTGGTGCTACGAGCCACTATAGGGCCTATGCTTACCATAGGCCTAATATATGGCAGTCTTTTTTTCTGCCAATGGGGGCCTAGATTTACACAAATAAGGTGAATTGAAAACAAAATTCCAGAATTACATCAATAATCGCTGTATCTTAAAGTTGCATTTAATTTAAAATTTGTTCAATACGTATTTATAATTTTCTTCGCGGATTTTAATATTTTCGCCTATGCCCCCCTTCGCTGTCTGTTAGTTGACGGACAGTTTGGAGATCAGCCAGCCAGTTCCGTATGTATGCAAATTAGTTTTGCATTTTCCGCCAATCAATAGTCATGATAGTTTGCGTAAATAATTAAATATCCAATCAACTTGGAGTAGGTTGGGGGAAGGTGGAGCTTTGATACTATGATATGCAAATTAGTTCCACTGTTTTGAATCAGTAGTCAGTCTATCAGTTCGGGTGAGCTGGTTATTATTTACCCATACATTGCACTAATCTTGTGCAATGCACTGAGCTTGCTTCAGACCTTAGAGATTAGCTTTAAGTACTCGTTTTGGCCCGAATGCTAACCCAATATGGGCCAATCAAAAGCCTACCATTTTGAACAAGAACCGTGAGTCAATTTTTGGCGTAAACAATGACAGTGAATACTACTAGGAGAATGAAATCAGATGGATTGATAATTTTTTTTGACAAACTAATATTATATAAACTTTTTTTTCGAATAGCTAACCAACCAGTACTTTCACGACAGTATTTAATACTTACTTGTACTCGACAATGCTCATGATGATTTCACGCCGCTATAGCGGAATTTGCCCCTTTTAGGGGCCCACTTGTTAATTATAAAATAGGCGAAATAAACTTTACTTGAAATGAATTTAAAATTCAAAATTCTATTTTTTTGCGCAACAGATGGCTATCTGCCCTTTTCCCCACAAAAAATATCACCCTTAAGGGGGGGGGGCTACCCAGGTCAAAAATCAAAGTTCTCCAATTTTGTTTATTTTCACATATGTTACTCCCCCAAGGTACCCCAACCTCAGATAAGAACAATTAAGCTTGAAGGTGCACTTTTGGTTCGGTGCCTTTGTCAGTGTATTTACATAGGCAAAAGCACGCAAAAAAGCCTAAAAGTAGCCCTTAGATGGACAGTTCTAACACAAACCACATTAAGCCAATCAAGCTGAAACTTGGCATAGTAGTAGCTCACATGTATGCGCAAATTTGTATGATCCGGATTTTCGATATGTATTTTCAATTCTAAAATCGAGGGCGAAATGTGAAAAAATGGCCGTTTTTTGTGCCCGCCAAATTTGAGTGATTTTACATTTGGCGTCACTGCTCAGCTCAGGCCATGGGCAAAAATTTAAAAAAATGGATCATAGAGGTTGAGATATGACATTAGGCTATCGAATCATCTAAAAATCAGCTTCGTCAGTATTAACAAAAATTTCGAGTAAAGGAACGTTTTGTGAGCACAAAAAACTTTTTTTTAGTGCCTATGATTTACACGTAAAATTGAATTTTTGGGCGCCCCTAGTAAAAAATTGGCAAAAGCATTGGTTCCAGTTTGTTACATATGCGACGCGCCTTCCCTGGGGCTACATTGTGTGCAAATTAGAAGCGAATCGGAGAACCTAAAATTTTCACTTATACAGGTATGCAGTAGTGTTGTTCCGTCAGAGAATTTTAGTTTAGTTTTAGTTATAGTTTTGGTATAAACTATAGTTTTAGTTAAGTTTTAGTTACAGTTTTGGTATAACCCTTAATTTTAGTTAGGTTTTAGTTATAATTTTGGTAGAAGGCTAAATTTTAGTTTAGTTTTAGTTATAGTTATGCGCAAGGGAAAAAATTAGTTTTAGTTATAGTTATTGTATAGTTTTAGTTATGGTACAACTGAGTTTTAGTTATGGTATAGTTTCAGTGAATTTTAAGTTTTAGTTATGGTATAATCATATTGATTTTATCGTCATTAACTCTACAATACCCAGTTGATCACGCGAAATACTTCACGATGAACTACCAAATCTTTTTTGGTCCGCCCCACAAAATTTTCTCCGACTGAAGTTTTACACAAGGGCCCCCTTTGGTTCTTATGGTCCGGCCGGAAAATTTTTCTGATGCGTCCCCAATTGACCAGACGACTGTCCGGCCGTCCCAACACTCATAGAACGCCTTAAAAACGCAAGATCACTAAACCACGCGGTCGCAGGTTTTTCCTAGCCCCTAGGAAAAAATTGGCGATTTTTCCAATTATTAGACCAAATTTGGTCAACTGGAGACGTATCAGACAATTTTTCCAACAAAATAGGATGGGAACGTCACATCAGACAGTGTATTACACAAGTAAATGTAGCATATAATACAGTAATACTCGTGTAGACATGCAAATGCAGCATATTGTACTTGTGTATAAATTTTTTTAGCCTTTGCATTCAAAAACAGTGCATTTTGAACTAATTACAGGTCAGTCACTCAGTCATGCACTGTACATTATTGTGCAAAATTTTAATTTTTGTGGGCAAAATTTTAAAAAAGTGCGCATTTGCACAGGGCTTTGCACAAAAAAACCCTGCGTCAGACTATCGCTGCCTAGAGAGAAAGATACTCTGGGCATAAATCGCAGTCTCTTGGTTAATAACAGTTACACCAGTCATTTGTTTTCAGAACTCGCATCAGCCTGTTTCACACGAGGGCCCTTTTCATGGCGCATTGCATGGCGCATCCTATGGCGCATTTCAGGGGGCGCTCCGGGAATCAAGGTTTTGGGCCGTATTTTTAAAAAAACAGCCAAAATGACCTATCATTCTTGGAGGAAAGTTGCCCAAAATACTATTTCTGATGTTTTGACGTGCATATCTCCATAGCAAAAAAATTGGAAAAAATTGGACATTTACTCATTTTATTCGACTTTTACACGAATTCAGCAAGTAAGCCAGTGCATCAACGCTTTTTGAGGTTTTGCAAACAGACGATACGTAGATTTTATTAGTCGTAGTGAAAAATTAAAACAATTTTATTGCGTTCTGTGCAAAAAAATTGCACAAGAAACCATTTTCAGAAGCAGCAGACTCAAATAGGAGGCTGTGTGAATACAAAACCAATTTTTCGGCATTCGATTATAAAATGATGGTAAGATATTTTTCTACAAAATTTTGCACAATTATAGCCTCAGGCTCTGCGCAGTTGAACAAATTTTTAGTTTTTTAAAATAAAGCTTAGAAATTTTTTTATACGAATTTTATTGCTCAGAGTTCGACTTCGAAAACACATAGACATTTTTTATCCAAACCTGACATAAATGTTAAAAACCAAAATAATGTTCAACTAGAAAAGCGCATAAGCTACATTTTGGTATATAAAGTGTGACTATACGCAAAGAATAATCAGAGTTATCGTTTGCCAAAAATTCACTCACGTTTGGTGCTCTGGGAGTCACGTGACATGATCACGTGATTTGAAATTTTGCCTCCAGTGTTCTTTTGTGCCATAGCACATATGTGTATAGTAAAGTTTGACATTTGCCAATTTTTTTGCCCATTTTCGATGTAACCCCCGATTCCCGGAGCGCCCCCTTCATGGTGCATTAAATGACGCATCACATGGCGCATTCATGTAATGCGCCATGTAATGCGCACGGCGCGTTGCATGGTGCGTTGCATCTGCATGCAACGCGACATGGAGCAAAATGCGCCCTCGTGTGAAACAGGCTTTAAGTTATACACTTGTTTTACTTGTATTGGATAGGTAGGTAGGTAGTGTAGTAAATTAGAAGAAGGTACAGAATTAGAAATACAATGAAAATTAAAAATTTACCAAAGTACAAGTTAATAAAACTTACCTACCGTTAACGCAAAAGGAAATAATTGAACTGTAAAGTGGCCCACAGCAAAAAAAACAGGGTACGAGCTATAGACAAAAACGTGTGCGTCACTATATATATACGATACAATATAGTATAATACTGTACAAAGTCGCTAATATATACTTTTACGTATTTTCCCATCGTTTACCAAAACTTGGAAGTTTTGGTAAGAGCTGTACCAATACTACTAGTTTTGGTAGAGCGCTTACCAAAACTAGGAAGTTTTGGTAAGCGTTGTACCAAAACTACTAGTTTTGGTAGAGCGCTTACCAAAACTAGGAAGTTTTGGTAAGCGTTGTACCAAAACTAGAGTTTTGGTACAAGTTTGCTCAAAACTCCGCTGCTCTTAGTTTTGAGTAATAGTTATGGTACAAGCCTCCAAATTAGTTTAGTTTTAGTTATAGTTTTGGTAGGAGTTCAATTTTAGTTAAGTTTTAGTTATGGTTTTGGTACAAGGTTGGATTTTAGTTTAGTTTTAGTTATGGTTTTGGTATAACTGCTGAAAATTAGTTTTTACAACTAGTTTTAGTTTTAGTTATGGTATACCAGAACAACACTAGTATGCAGGCCCCCTTAAGGCATAAAACGGCTTTAGAATAATTTCTAATGCCACAAATCTTAGATCAAAACTTCTCTAATGCTCACAGCCAAGCTCACGCTGACGGGCAATTTCGGTTTTAAAGTTCTGCTTTATTTATGATTCCACAGTAGCAAATGTCCCTTTATTTGATGCAGGGAACTAAAAACTAAAAATTTGCGCACCCACAACTGAGTCTAAGCGTGAGCACTAAGCCTCAGGCCCTCAGCCTAAGCACTAAGCCTAAGCCTGAGCTCTGAGTCTAAGTACTAAGCCTAAGCACCAAGCCTAAAAGCCTGAGGTCCAATTTGTAGGAAAAACCTGCTAAGAAACATCAAAAATAACTTCACCGCAATAAAATACCTAAACTAGCTTTTTAAAAAATTTCGCAAATAAACTAGAAATTTGTACTGAACCTTACTTGTGTTGTAACGTTTCAATCAGCCTGGTCCTGGTAGCTTCAAAAAAAGTTTCGAAACTTTTCATAGCCTGAACCTTTTTACGAAATTGTTTCAGCATTTAGAAGCTTAGAAGTTAATCTTTCAACAGTGCCAGCAGGTTTTCTTTTCATGGAGTATTTGCGTAAATCCAATTTTGCTCAAAAAAATTCATGTAAAGTTTAATTTTTGGACAAAGTTTGATTTCCAGCTAAAACTTATATCCTACAAGCTAGCCTATTCGAAAGAGCGTTCAATTTTGACCCCCCCCTAGGTTTGGGGGATATAGGGGGACTCCGGATCACTAGTCAAAAAGGGTTTTAACACCAATAATTTCACTTCAGATTTTTATTAAAAGGAGCGACAGCTATTTCGGGGGCTAGAGATCTGATATGGGGCATGGCTGACAATGGGTGTTTCATATTTTTATTAAAAGATGGGGTTGGAAGCGAATTAGAATCAAAAATAATTTTCCCCCCGCTTCAGTCTGACCGGTATGTATGTTATATATATGGCGACGTTGCGATCTGCGGATAAATGCTGTTTTTAGAAATTTTTAGCATTTTGTTGCCCCAAAGACTTGTTATAAGACGTAAGCAGTCTTGGTAAACTGATGGAACTTTACAAAATGATTTTAAATAACAAAGACGCAGCTGAAATGAGATATTCCTAAAAAACGGCATAAAAAGGTGAAAAATAAGCATTTTATACAGCGGCTACCGTAGAAAATTTTGTAATTTGAAAAAATGTAATAGTTTTAACAAAATTCCATCAGTTTACCACGACTTTGCTTACGTCTTATAATAAACCATTGGGGCAGCAAAATGGTCAAAAAAATAAAAAAAACCAGCATTTATCCGTAACGTTACATATACTGCTACACGTCGGATTACGGTAGTTTGATCGTATGCGGGGCTAACGTCCGTTGCAGTCTGATTGGCTGATGGGGGTACCCATTTGGGTACCTACCCGTTTGAGAAGGCGTACTCATTTGTTTACCAACATCAGCCAATCAGATACGCTGGGGTACCCATTTGGGTACTTCTGGTTCCCATTTGGGTAGGGTATTTATTTGGGTACCCTGCAGGACCCGTTTGGGTACCACTCGTACCAGGTACCCATTTGGGTAGCGGTACTCATTTGGGTACCTTTTTGGCCGTTCTTATGCAACGCATCTACCGCGCAGCCAAGTTGGCCGATGGTAAAAGTGTCATACTCTTCCCATTATGTACTCTTGCTAACAATTGGTAGCCAGTTATTCTTCCCGTAGAACAAGTAGACATGACTGTATATTGGTATGGTGATACCGGGTTGGTTTTGTTGATATTGGCAATGTTTACTGGCTAAAATGTTTTCATTTTGGTATAAGGTAGTTGTGATCACGTTTAAATAGTTGGGTCAGGTTTAGTTATTTCTTGTTTGAGTTGGAACTTAAAATTGATGTAATTACGTTAACTTTGAGCCTTACCCAGATACTGTCTAAAAATATTCTGCTGTTGCTGAATGAATATTCTGTTCATTGCTTTTGTACCAAAAATTACTCTAAGGCAAAAGGTTAAACCTTAACTACGTAAAAGTTCAGGGCTCACTTTAAGTAACTTTCAACACCTTTATTTTTTCGGTTTACTTTCACTTTAGCTCAATGCCTGAGTTTTTACTTTAATTGTATTTGACTTTAAGGGAAGACTTCAACGTTCTTAAATAAGTTGAATACGTGCCTTAAGTTCACTACTTAACTTAGTTTCTTAAACATTACTCAACCTTTATCTAAAGTTGGTCTAACTTTTTTGCCCTTATACAGTAAGCTGTAGACATAAATTTGATCTATAGCCCATTACGGTTCGTTATCACTTATCAATGATTGACACTGACAGCTCCTATGTAAACATAGCCACAATTTAGCGCCCTTATCACTAGCTTAAACTAACCACCCCTTTTATGACTTCGGTCGCAGACGTCTCGGTTAATATATTAGCTTTTGGTTTTTTGTGGTCTTTTTGATAGTTAGAGATAATTTTTGTGATTTAAGACATTAGGGTAGCTAGCTAGCTGAGTGGGAGAGAATTCATACTGTAGCGCATCTGTGAACTGTAACTTGTAGCAACTCTTTACTTTTTTTTTCTTTTACCTTCTACATAACTTCCTATGCTATTCACGATGACCGAAATTTTATAAGAATAATTAAACACTAACGCGAAACAAAAGTGGCAAGAGTAGCGCAAAATAATTGAAATTTGGATTTTTAAAAGTTACTCAGAATACCACCTTAAATTAAGTTCAAAACCTCCTTTATGTAACTTTATTAAGTAATAGTTCTACGCTGTTATTATAACATAACACAACAATGAAGTCAATCATGTTTTGTTTTTTATGTATTATCATCCTAATAGAGCAGACGGCAAAAAAAATAGGTTATGTGGTTTTTCACAGAAAATTTGGCCCATTTTCGGTTCACAGGCAGCAAAGGCAGTAAAGCGTGACTGAACAGTGTTACTTTGGCCAAAGACAAAAACTGTAAGGCTACTGTGCTGTTTTTCATACCGGGAAATGTGTTGTGAAATTATAGTTTGCTGGTTTTCTATTGCCGGGTTCAAAGGTCATAGTTCGTAGCTGTTTACCAGAATTAGTTTCGATTCACGCTAATTTATGCATCCTATGTCCGCTCCGCCGGTTTAAGGTCGATTCGTACTTACATCCGTATGTCCGGTCAGCCGTGCATAATTACGAAATAATTACGCCACAATATGATTTTTTTGCACTATTAGTGTCATGATTTACTCGTATTTCATAAATTTGCCGGCAGAACGAGCATACAGCTGTAAGTATGAATCGACCGTTAATGACGTATTTATTTTGTAATTTTATCGTCAACTGTACAAAAGTATGAATCGACCCTAAGGCTTTGAGTATAAAGTACTGAGACTATGTATGTTAGCTTGGTATTTTGCAGCTGAAATACCGATTGCAGCCATATTTTTGGGGTTAATCATTTTTTGGTGTTTTTGTTCGGCTTTATTTGCGTGACAATATTGCACGCCATGCTTGAACTGAATTTATATAACATATTTGTAAGCTCCAGTGCACTTTTCTAAAGCTACACTTGGCTATAAGTTTGTTACAATTATTACAGTCGTGTGTTTTGCGGTTTGATTAGACCTGCAAGTTGTTATATTTGTAGCTCATGCTAGGCAAATGTAGTCCACAAATTATAAGACCATACTTGTCCTTATAGTGTTGTCCTTAATAAACAATTAAGAAAGCTATGTGGCCAAATGAGCCATTTTTTGCACGAAAAAGTACATAGGGGTCAAGTTTGTGCACATTAAGAACTGTATATATATACTTGTCCGTAAGCAAAAAGTTTAATTAGCTGTTGCAAAATTTTTAATAGCAGCCAATTTTTGGTCTGTAAGCTATAAACGTGCAAAAAATCATAGCTGTATCTGTCGTGGTTTTCTTGTGCTGGTTTACGGACATTTTCTTACGGACACGGACACAACAAATTACATGTATCGATTCTGTTCTATTTAGGTAATGTACCAATCCAGAGGTCCCCGGTTCGAATCCCGCCTGCTTATCGCCCTTTTTTCATTTCCCTCACGCAAACATACATAGCAATTGACGCGGCAATGTGCACACAATTTTTGATTAATTTATCATTTTTGCAATTGCAGTGTCAATTTTGCACGTTAGTTGGCCGCTAAAGTTTTAAAGCAATTTGAAAAATGACTGATTTGAGCTCGATTTTAAAATTTGTAAGCTCCTATTTCTAGCCTCTATGATTAACGCATTTATTAACAAATTGCCGGCTCTAAAAACCCTGCTTTCATTTCTCTCCCCGTGAACTGCATAAGTTTTGCTACGCTTGGTTTTTTAGTTTTGTTTTTAAATGTACATATATATTCTATACCTTTGTAGTAAGTATCCTATAACTACATATTTACATAATTTTAATTACTAATTTCCTTTTTATTGCTACTCACTTTTTTACATATGTATGTACGTATTACTTATTAAGTATATATGTTTATTAGAGTTAACATGTCTTAAAAAAAGTTTTTTTCTAACTTCATCGTAAATTTAGCTAAAACTATCCTTCCCTACCCTAAATAACTGGCCAGACATTTAAATCCAAATTGTAATTTATAGCCAAGGTCTTCAAATCGTGGTTGAACGAACTTTTAGATCAACTAGGATTAAGTAGTCTGACTAATCCACTCCTAAATCTGCAGTAATTAAGTGTTGGTATTTATTATCAAAAGTTTCTGCTTAACTTAAGGCAAGCTAAGTTTAGGAATGTCCGACCATAATTTATGATTTCGAAGTTCTAGCAGGTAAAACTGGCACAAAGCCCCAGCCCGGATTTCGAAAAGTTTTGTAAACTATAAACTAATTAATCAACCAATCAGGTTTGAACTGAACTCTGATTCGTTACTGGACATTCACATTTAATCGTCACTAGTTGCCGCTCTAGGGAAAGATAGAGAAAACAGTTTTTAGGTTTTCAGCTTTCAGCTCGGTCCATAGTTTTCTTAAAGGCTCCATTCATACTCACATCCGTATGTCCGTTCAGCCGGCAAAATTACAAAAGATTGACGTCACTAATAGTGTGGGTATAAGATCGGCGTGATTATTTTGTAATTATTTTGTAATTTTGCCAGCTGAACGGACATACGGTTGTAAGTATGAATCGACCCTAAGAACGTCAGAGACAAGGATAACTTTTGGGTCGCTGTTGTGTAGTATTGACAGACACGTTTCGGCATGCTTGACAATCATTTTTATCCAACGAAAACTAGGTTCAATGCCCGACTAGTTTTCTGGTAATAATTGTTCTAGGACAACGATAAGGACAAGGATAAGGACGAGTATGAAGTATGAACCGGGGCTTTAGTCTTGCTGTCAATATAGTTTAGGTATAGTTTAGGGACTTTGTTCGGCAGTTTACCTTTTGATTCAGTCTGTTTTTTAATAGGCATTCATTTGTTTTTGTTGAGTGTTGATGTCACGTCGTTAACCAAACAAAAACGAAGTACAATAATAGACTACTAATAATACATAGTGACGTCATTATTATTATTTCGTAATTTTGGCGGCTGAACGGACATACGGCTGTAAGCATGAATCTATCCTTAGTGAAGGTACAAGTAATTTTTTATACATCTGTATATAACGTATTTGACTCGAAAGTGAAACTTGATATATGTTTTGGCTATTTTTTAACCTTTTTTATGCGTCTTTGGGATCGGCTTACAACCTTGTCGCGGGTTAAGTCTTTTGCAGTTTATTTAAAAACTAGTTTGCAGTTTTTTAAAAGGTATAAAATCACTTTTGACGGTCTATGAAACTATGTTTAACAATCAATTTCATTATAGGTTCTTTTCTTTAACTTAGTCATTTAAAAGTTTCTGCTTTTATTAGTGAAAAATTTCTAATATATCACCTAATTAATAATAAAGTCTCTAAAAAATTTGTAAAAATTCAGATCCATCCTGAATTTATTTTTCATAACCGTCATTAAACTAAAAAACTTTCAGTTTAACAAAAAATGTCTAACGCCAGGTGGATTTTACGGTAATTACCGCCAAAGTTGTTGAAAAAGTCAGCGTTAGACACAACTTTGAAATATTGTCTCCTTTTTCCTAAGTTATCGCTATAATTAGTGTCAGTAATTTAAAATATGATCGTGACAGTGTTGTGAAAAGTGATCCTTTTTTCAACGAAAAGAAACTGTTAAAATTTTTTTGTTTTTTCATATTTTATTTGGTAAAACAATTTCATGCAGTAAATAAAAATAAACGGGAAAAAATCAATAAAGTAAAAGTTGGCTTCTTTAAATTCTTAATTCGTAACTTATCAAATTTTATGTAGTTTTCATACTATATTACGATTTAATGCTTCTTGTTGAATTTTAAAAATTACTGTCCTATTCTGTATTCACAGTCATAGGCTGACACATTGCAATATATATTTTGAAGTTATAATGGTACAATATTTTTAAGTAAGTTTTGAATTGACAATTTCTAAAAAAACTGTTTTTGTTCAAAAAATTTTTAAAGTTATATTTTATAATTTGGAACAGTGTGATTTATTATAATTGTGTTGTGAATATATATGCAGACTTTGACGTAATGATGTTGTCACTAAAAAGTTGCTGTAATTTTAGCTATGTACCTACAATAATTAAAAATAAAGTATGAATTAGGTTTTGTTGCAAAAAATTATAAAAAGTTTATTTGTACGGCGAAATTCTAAAGTAAAAAAATTAAAACTAAAAAACAAGGTATGAAAAGTGAAGAGTGAAAGTTAGCTTTTGTGGACTGGAATTTTTGTGCAGGAAAAGTTTAAAACCTAATTTAGTTTTCCTTGCACGTTCTTGGATAACTTTTGTTTTCTTTTCTGCACCAAAAAGTAAACTATTTCTTAAACCAGAGTCAACTTAAAGTTTAATTTGAAAGATGTAAACTTCGGAAACTCCCAGAAAAATTGTCAAGGGGGGAGACACAGGATCAGAAATTAAATTGAAAGTAAATTAAATTTCCAAAATTAACGTCCTATTTCTGTATTCACATTCTGAAATTGTCCTATTGTGTGGCGTGACTGTTGGCTTAGGCTTATCCGGGCTAGCTAGCTATAGCATTGGCAGTCTGTAATCTAAGCCCAGCCCCAGGCCCAGACTAGTCTCACGTGTATTGACTGCAAAACAAGTTTCCTAATGATAAATTAGAGCTCAGAATATTTCTAAAATTTGTCACATTGCGCCGAATTAGGCAATTTATCACTTTTCGTGTCAGTGGATCGAAATTTTCACAATTTATGAACGGTCGTTGTGAATTTATGCAGTGTAGGTTTTCCTGCCTTGTGTGATATATGTCTGTGTACTGCTATAGCCAAGCCTAGTCTATACACTATTTCCTTCCTGTAATTAAGACCGCATAATAGCATTTTCTTCAACCGTTACAGAATTTTTTAAATTTCTTTTTTCAAGAAGCTTCTGTAGCATAGGCAGTTATGTTCTAAAGTATTATGAGTAATGGAAATTCTACGACATTAGTTGTGTTTGTTCTAAGAATCTCGCAATGATACAGCTTCTTATACAAAAACACAACTTTTCTGTTTTTGACAAAAACGTACCTAAAGCTAATGCTAAAACCCGGTTCATAGTCCTTTTCCTTGTCCTTATCATTTTGTTCTTAAGCAATTCCAAGAAAACTACCTGGCCAAATATGCCGATTTTTCGCACGAAGATCGTGTGTATGTATACTGTATTCCAGACCGTAATATACATAAAAACTAGCTGAAACGCTTTTGTTTATTTCTCACAACAACTAACCGAAGTTCATCCTTATCCTTTTCCCTCTGTTCTTTAGTACATGTAATGAACCTGAATGCTTTAAGTAGGGCTGGACACGGTTACACGGTAAGAACCGTGTACACGCGTGTAACCGTGTACACGCTAAGCTTAGCGTGTACACGGTTAAGGGTCACTATCCGCGGTTACTTAGCGGTTACAGCGTGTACACGTTAAGACACAGTAACCGCGGATACTGTGACCGTTTACTCTAAACGGATAGTGTAACCGGTTACTCTAACCGGATAGTGTAACCGGTTACTCTAAACGGATAGTGTAAACGGTTACTCTAAACGGATAGTGTAACCGGTTAGACTATCCGTTGTCCGACTTCGTGTACCCGTTAAGAAAAATGTTCGTTTGGCTGCTGGATTTATGTGTTACTTACTTCATATACGCATGTGTCTGCAAGCTATATTCTTCAAGATTATATAAAGGCATTTATACTGACAGCTCAGCATTGTCCCAGTAGCTCATATGGTAGCTTGCTGGTCTGCAGATCTAGAGATGGGTGGTTCGTATCTTCCCTTGGTCATTCCTCCCCCTCTGCTTCTTGACGTTTAGTAAACGTGTAACCGGTTAGTAACCGTGTAACCGTTTAGTAACCGTGTAACCGTTTAGTAACCGTGTAACCGTTAGTAACCGTGTAACCGTTTACACGGTTACTATCCGTGTAAACGGCTACACGGATACTTAGCGTGTAAACGGTTACACGGTTACACGGATAATTAGCGTGTACACGCGGATAATTGCAGTAACCGTTAGTTAGAGTGTACACGCGGTTACTAGCCTTCGAAACTAACCGTGTACACGGATAGTGATTTTGTAACCGTGCCCAGCCCTAGCTTTAACATTAGATCCATAATGTACTTTCATATGTAGCTAAGTCTATTTCCAAAATGACGAAAAAACCAATGTCTTATAATTAATCAATTAAGGGGGTAGTGTCGCCAAAGCAGTTTTGCTCATATTTTGCAAAAAGAGAGCATTTTGCGTTGAAATTGTACGTTCACTGAGAAACTAGTCTAATGCTATATTGTATTAAATAAGTACTGCCAGACACTAGACTACCAATATCTACCAATATTTTCAACCAATCACCATTTTGTAAGCCAGACATCACACAATAGGGACATAAAAGTTCAAAAAATCAAGCCAGATATCAGATTGGCCAGCTTGTAAAGTCCACATAACGTTTCCACGCACAATTTTTTGCCACAATTAAGAAAAAAGAAATACAAAGGTTCGTTTTTCTTTTGATTTTAAAATACGTGTCTAGATTTTTCACAATTTATCATTATTGCTATCAGTACTTCACAGTTTCCGCACCGTTTCACAGTTCAAACAGGTATTACTCCGCAACCACTCAAGCAATTTGCACTAAATTTTGTGTGCATAAACTACAACATACGTCCTTTCAGTCCGTGTAAACAAACTAGACAAACAGCTTAACATTTGTGGCGAAATTATCGAATGTGAATAGGTTTTCAAAACGTCCTTTTCCCCACTTTGCGACCTCACTGCTAGCAGTATACTGCATTAATTTTGATGAAACTTGGCGTAAATACTTGCCTTGACATATAGTTTTAAAATATATGAAGAACGGTGTCTTATCTTTTATTGAAAAACTTTTACAGTTGCGCAAAGTCGACTGCTTTCGCGACACTACCCCCTTAATTAATAAAACGTTTTCTGAGCAAACCACCTGCCCCGATGCCATATTTGTGTCATGTTTTTTTGGTAATAGTTGTGTTGTTTTTTCACCGCAGTCTTACAAAACTGTGTGATACTGTCGCTAAATATTTTCTCTAATAGTTTTAAATGTAAATTGTAAAACCGTCATTCACGTTGCAGAACATTTGATTAAACTCACTGTGTTACGAAACCCAACGAAATTGAATGATGTAAAGATTTGAATCCACTTTTTAATAACTTACGGATCACAACGAAAGACACCACGAATTGTGACGACAAAAAAGGAATAAGGACTACCTATGTACTTAGTAAAAGTGTATATAAGTTAAAATATGTAAATTTTTTTCGATAGCCGATCAACCATGTGACGCCACTCAAACTAACTTACTGCAAATTTGTTATAATTCTAATCTCGGTGAATAGCATAATTTTTGGCAATTGGTGTCAATACGTTTTGTAAAAGTTGTGTTGGAACGTTTAAGCTACTAAGCCATTGTACTGTTATAATCTGCTATGCACTATGCAGTCCCTTTGTTATCTGCTATGCACTATGTAGTCACAGAAATACAGATCAGCGTAAGTGCTATGTTATACTAAGGGCCTATTCCTTTACCGGATTAAAGGTTAATTTTAATCGGACTAAACGGTTTAAAAATGCCATTCCAAAACGTCCGGATTTAACGGACTTAACATTTAGTGCGCTGCTTTTTAATTGGATTAAACGGACTTAACTATACACGCTAAGGTAAAGTGTGCATGTTAAACCCGTTTAATCCAGTGGTAGTTTTGGAAAGGGGTCAGAATAAAATTAAGCCGCTGACTTATTTTAACTCGTTTAGTCCGTCTAACCCGATTTGCAATTCCTAAACCTCCGACTAAAATAAGTCCAGTCCGTTTAATCCGGTAAAGGAATAGGCCCTAAGTTTATTAGACTTAAGTATCATACAAGATAATACAACTCCTAGCTCTATAGACTCCGCTTACAACCCGTTTGTTACATCATTGTTATGTGAATCTCCGGGTTGGAAGATTGCTCCTTTTAGGGGCTGCTTGTTTCATTCTAACCTGATATCTATTCTTAAACTTCGGACCAAACTGAGTCCAGTCTATTGACAGTTTATTAACAAAGGTGCTGAAAGAAATCGTAATGTGTTTACAATAACAAAGGTTCAAGCTGATAATAAAGAGACCTACGCTCAATTGAAAATAATAATTGAAATTAGACAATTTCAATATCAATTACGTTTCAATCATGGCTGTTCACCAACACATGCTACATGCACAAACAGGCATACAGACAAGACTTCTTTCCAGCAACAGACATGCTGTGAAGTCAACCAGCCCAGCATAATTGATATTGAAATTGAAAGTATAGTTTCAATTTCAATTTCAATTAAAATATTTTCAATTTCAATACCATTATCAATTTTTGACCAAATTATTTTCAATTTCAATACCATTATCAATTTTTAGGCTAATTATTTTCAATTTCAATATCAATTAATAATTGATATTGAAATTGAAATTGAAAGTGGCTTTCAATGATTAAATGAAATAATTGAAACAACCCTACTGGCAACAACTTGACTTATATCACGTATATTTCTAGCTTTAATTACAGACATATGTGGTGCTTGATTACTTAATTTTTTGACAGTTAGAGGGCAAAAGTCATTTGAAATTTCTAGTTGATTTTTTATTTTTATTTGAAAATTTCGTCTTGAAAAATTAAGAAAAATTTTTTGCAATATTTTGCAAACAGTGTCAGAAACCAATGCAAATTGTATCCCGCTTAGCAGTTTGCGAAAACTATCGTGTCACTGTCTGTGGTATACTGCCGTTAAAAAAGGTAAACATTACCTGGCCCCTGCCAGCGCACTCGTCGTAGTCAGTTAGTCTCATTTAAGAACCAAAATCAGCTACTTCGGTTTGCACTCTATCATTTGGATCTCAACACTGATTTCAAAAATTATATTTTCACGGCATGATTTACATGTGCAGTCGAAGTGAATGCACATGGCCAAGTACATTACTATAAAGTGGAGTCAGACAAGCTTTCTTTAAATCTTTATAATCTTCAATATTTAAATAAGTAACGCCCTTTATACGCCTTAGCCTAAACAGCCGCAATTTTGTTAGAGACTTGTTTTGCTTCAATTTCGTCAGCACCTGTCTCAAAACTTTAGATGTCATTTTGACGGCATATGTCAAAAGACAACGAGCCTACAAGTAAATGAAAATTAGGGAAGCTTCCAAGAAACTGAAAGAAATTTGAAAGAAAAAGTAAGAAAATTTAAAGAAATAAACCAGAAAGAAAGAAACTTGGTAAGAAAACAGAAAGAAAAATTTTAAAGAAAAATGAAAATGAAAGAAAAGAAAAATGAAAGAAACTTTAATGTAAATGAAAGAAATTTGTACTCAAATAAAGACCTAGCTGTCAGTTCAGAAATTGTTCTAAAAGGCTAAGAAGTATTTTAACCTAACCAATTAAAGCATATTTATAACTAGTATTTAACA
This sequence comes from Trissonchulus sp. WLG1_4, assembly GCA_030248245.1. Taxonomy (NCBI): domain Eukaryota; kingdom Metazoa; phylum Nematoda; class Enoplea; order Enoplida; family Ironidae; genus Trissonchulus; species Trissonchulus sp. WLG1_4. Next base: position 18,309 of record JASANF010009492.1, read on the forward strand.
TTAATAATAAATATGATATCTAAATTGTTTATTTTTGGTATCGAACCAACACTAAGCGCTTGGTTAGTGGTACGATCAGTACAAGATACACTTTGTGGCCTGATACTACCTAATGCTGCGTTGTCGTATAAGTTTTGGAGAAGTCTTGCTTTTGATCTTATTCCAAAGTGCCGGTGCAAGGGTCTATATTTGCCCACACCGTCCTACTGACTGTATGAAATTTGGACTAGATACTTACTGCGAACTGTACAGTAACAAAACATCCGCTTGGCTTTGGGTGAACTTTAAAGGGCTGGCTGACTTGGAGGAATCCAAACAGGCACGCTTGTTCATCAGCAACCAGTGCTGCGACAGCTCGTGTTTTGACAAGCGCTGTACCGAAAATCCCTTGTGGGGATATTATGAATATTTGCGGATTGATTTTCTCAGTTATGACCGTATCAGAATCCGCATTGTTGATTCAAAGTCCACCTATGACAAAGAAGTTAGACTTGAAATAAACGGAAAAATTCACATGAAAGTAGAATACGACAAAAATGCTGCCGCGCACGTAGGAGTTACTATCGAGGACCTGCCTACCATTTGGCTCACAAAGGCTTGCCCCGAATATGTAGACATTGTGCAAATAACCAAGTTCAAATACACCCATGTAGGTGCAGAATCCAATCCAACCAGCCCTCCTATCCCGCCCCTGATTACATTGTCCACCGCCTCAAGGACCCCCACGGCCCGCACGGCTTCCCCCAGCCCCACCACTAGCCCCGCTGGCGGCATCAAGGTGTGGCAAGTGGCCCTAATTGTGGCTGCGGTGGTGCTAGCGGTGGCTGGCTTGGCCGTGGCGGCTTTTCTGTACCTACGCAAGCAACGCCAGAAAAAATCGGCCAAGGGCAGGAGCGGCCACAAATCCAGATCTGGGGGCGAGGGGAGCCACAAGTCCAGATTTGGGGGCGAGGAGAGCCGCAAATCCAGATCTGGGGGCGAGGGGAGCCAGATATCCGGACCGATGTCATTCACAGCCGCCGGCAAGACCAAACAAACAACAAGAAAAAGCAAAAGCAAAAGACAGAGAGCGGTGAGCAAACGGAGCTTCACGGCCAATCCTGCCAAGAGCGGATGACCGTTCTAACTCATAATCTTTAGAGAAAACTAAGGGCCAATTCCTAAATTGGATTAAACGGATTAGATTAAAATTTGTTTGACTAATAACTTATCTCGTAGACTTAAAAAATTTTGTGCATCAGCGGGGGGTGCTACAAATAGTTGCTATTGCAACTTTCGTATGAATTGATAAATGATGTTATGAGTTATTTGCAAAAATAATTTTAATCTAATCCGTTTAATCCATTTTAGGTATTGGCCCTATGTAATAGAAAACTTCTGTCTAAATGTGCAACGTTGAGCTTACATATGCTTTGCAATTTTGAACTCGTAAATACTTGTGTAATTTAGAGTTTCAACGTTTGTAATTTTGACCTGGTATATGTGTATATTTGTAATTTTGATTCTGCACATGCAATGTGTTTGTAAGCTTAGGTATGATTTTGAACTCGTACTTGTTTTGACTCGTACTAGTTTTGACTTGTACGTGGGTGACTATATTGGACAACAAGATGCCATCTACCGATTTACATTTGCAGAGTGAACAAGTACTTGTACATATGTACATTTGTAAGTTCAATCTTTTACACTAATATAATGTGTAATGTATGTGTAACTTTGTGCTTGTAAGCTTGTAATGTTGAACGTACTTGTACGTTTGTAATTTTGAAGTTGTACGTTTGTAATTTGGAGCCTGTATATACATGAGTAGCTTGTCCATGTTTAACGTCAATTGGTTGCCAAAAAAGTACTTGTACCTGTCAAGTCCAAGCAACTATATTTGAGCATAACTAATATTAATAACTAATATTATAACATAACTAATATAATGATAATATCATAACTAATATTATATATCATAACTAATATTTGAGCATTTAACTATATATTTAGCACTTTGAGACATTTTTAGTGTTGAGTTTTTTGTCTCGATTATATACTTGAACGAAATTTTCAATTTTTTTAACTTACATATATACTACATACAATTAAGCATATTTGCATATTGTAATTTATTGATTAGATTTGTAAAAAACAGTCTGCATTATTGCAAAAAAATATTCCCCGCAGCTGGGATTCGAACCCTCTGCCTTCAGATTCAAGACCCAGCGAAGGCAGAAGCTTGCCAATCTTGGATGACTCATTCATGATAAATAAACCCAATTTAAAATTCAAACAAAATCATACTGAACAAATTTCTATGACATCTGCCTTCGCTTTGAACTACGCAGCGCCACCTGGTGCATTTGTCCACTAGTTTCCTACTTGTCCGTAGTCTTGCGTTTGTCCGTAAAAGTACAAGATTTATTTAATGACTGCGTTTATGAACTACACTTAAGCCCGGTTCATACTCGTCCTTAAGGACACAGGGACAGGGACAAGGACAAATTTCGGTCAACTGCTGTGCAGAATGGACAAATGCGTTTGAGCTAATTATTTGCATACGGTCTAGATTTGCCCTCAACTATCGTCATGCAAAAAAATGGCTTAATGACTGCGTTTTCAAACGCAGACAAAACAAACAAACAATATGAATCGCTACACCTTAATGTACCTACCTACCTACAGATGCGTTTGGGAGAACTACAAACTACAGTTTAACACTGTGGTAAAACAGCAAACTACATAATATGTCAGTAAAGCCCGGTTCATACTTGTCCTTAAGAAGATAGGATTATAGGAACAGGGACAAGGGCAATTTTCGGTCAGCTACTGTGAACCATTGACAAACATCGTTTTGTCTATTTTTTGTGTCTATTTGACTTGACCTCAAATTTTTTTGTGCAAAAATTTAGTTCTCTTGGAAATGCTTAAAGACAAAAATAACGATAAGGACAAGTATGAACCGGGTTTAAAAGTCTATTCAAATGTGACCTTTTGAACTATTTTTGAACTTTTGATGTTGGTCAAAAACATTTCCAAAAAAAGTTTATCTGTAATGCTGACTCAACTCGTAAAAAGTGGAACCCAGCCATTGGAAAAGAGGACTCTTTTCCGGTCAGTTTTTTAGCTTTTTTCATTTTTCTGCTCAATTATTTTTTGCTTCAACACGAGTTTGTGTGGCTGCTGTAGAAAAATAAAGTTTTTACTCGGTTGTCTACTAGTGAACTAATTTTTTAAGCGGATTAATTTTTTTAACTCAACTTGTAAAAAAAGTTCAATTTCCACAGTCTGTGTAAGTTTGCTAAGTCAAGTGTGCCTGTCACGGGTAAAAGTGTCCTTCTTAAAATTTGTCCCCCGGACACTTTTATTCAAATAAAAGTGTGCCCCTTTGGATAACATCATCCGCCTTCCGGGCAAAGTTAGCCGGAGACCGGATAAAACTTTTTTTGGGAAAGAAACAGCAGAAATTTTTCGTGCTTCGGGTATAACAGTGCTGATTTTATGTCCATCCATAGTCTTAGTTGCGTTTAGTTTGCAAAATTAGGAAAAAATCCGTGACCCATAATGCATACCTAAAGTGTGGTTCCTCGCATGATATTTCGTAATTTTGTCGGTTGAACGGACATTTACGGCTGTACTGAGACTACTTGCACTAGTTTCATTTTTTTCAATTCACCGACTATTGTTTCACACTTCAACTTTTTCAACTTCAACTTTCATTTCAACTTTCAACACTATTTTCAATGAAATTTCAGTATTGTTTCAACATTTTTTCAGTAAACCCTCGCGGAAGTTTTGTCCTCCCCATCTTAATGAGTGATTACCCCTCCCGCCCGCCCAGAAAACTTTGCCATTTTGAAATTTTTTCACCCGCACGCAACTTCAACCAGCAATTTTATAATTTTCCGCACTTTTGCCGAGTCGAACTGTCAAAATAAGATAAATTCTGGCCTAATATTGTGTCATTTATTACCAGAGTGGCAGTTTTAGGGCCAACCAGTGAAATATTTGACTGGCTTTAAGCTGGCTTTTAGTATATTTGGCTTTCACACAATCTCATGCCGCGTCTGACGTTCTAGATTCATAATTTCGATTAAACGGATTTTTTACGTTTTTTGCTTCATATAGCTCTCAATTAGGTTAATACAGTTGGAATTTCTTTTTTATTGTTTGTAGTTAATTTATAAATCAGTTTGATGTTGATCATAGTAACTTAGCAGAGTGCGCCCTACACCCACTACTGCAAAAAACCCAAATTTTCTGAGTCAAAAATTTACTTTGATCATATCCAAATGTAATGTATCGGATATATGTACTGTGCTCACTTCAAATTACACAAAGACTAAACCTCATCATATAACAGCTTAGCCTTGCTGCTACTTATCATGCAACTGTGTCAATCGGCTAAAATTACATCAATACTACAATTTTTCCTGCCGCCGCCTCAGCGGCGGCAGGTATATATATTGCTTTTTACATTTCTCTGTAATTGGGAGCAGAAGCATACTTAACGTGCTAAGTTGTCATCAATGCGGGTGCCAAAATTTTAATTTTACATTTAATTAGAAAATTATATTACTAATTAACACGTTGAATGCAACAAAAGTAAAAGTGTGATTTTTGAAGTTCTTGAATTTGTTGTTAATATATTTAATATGATTACAGGACAGGATTGTGAAGTTTTAAGCTTGTAACCCTCTTGGCCATAATTTGAAACTATCGTTGCTGTGTTGCCATAATGTAATCCAAAACATAAAATTTTTTACAAAAGGTCCGCATGCTAGTATCCAAAACATAAATTATGGCTTGAAAATTGTCGAACAGGGGGGTTGGTGGCAAAAAGACTTTCTAAAATGTTCTTTTGAAAATAATTACTTGATGAATGAAATTTTTTTATTAATCAATAATTAACTACCCTAAACAAAAGATAAATATAATAATTCAGTTTAAAACTTACCAATATTTTGACACAGTAACCCTTATTCACACATTCATAAAATGTAAATCATACCCGTTCGTGAAAAATTTCAAAATAATTGGTTCAGGTCCACTACAAAGTTGTTGAAACATTTATTTTTAACAGCATTTAAGCTTACATTGTTTGTCGTCTCCGTAGCGCAGTGGGCTATCGCTTTGGTTTCATAACCGACAGTTCGCTGGATCGAGCCCAGTCGGGACAAATATCCGAAATTTTTTTTTGAACAGTTTTCCATTAAGGTCACTATTAAGGTTCTGTACCTGTCCGCACAGTTTCATACGTATGCTATTCATCTGTATGATTTAGCTGTCAGCAAACTTTTGGCACTTTAAAAATTTTGCAAAAATAGGTTGACAGACAAGTATTGCACTAAGTGTGATTAGCTGCATTTGGAATAAAATTTTTGAAATGTAATTTATTTAAAAGGTTGAATGGGATAGATTTAATCTAAATGAACTGGCTGTGGCTGAAATAATCTAAACCAGCACGCTAGATTTGTAATGAAGTAATAAGTATTTTTCGCTATCAATGAGTTGTACACCATATCCAAAATATTATTCATTTTTGACTTTACCTTGATCTTCTAAGGACTGAGTAATTAATAGTTTATGAAAACTATTTTTAATCATTGTAAACTTTTTACGCGGCAGGGTCAAACTTTGTGTAAGTACTAATTGGTGACAGCAAGAAATTACTGTAAAAATTTGCATGAAACTGCTGCTTGTTGATAAAATCCTAGAGTATTAAATTTAGTGGCACTATCTCAACAGTTTCTCTCGTTCAATCGAAAACACCAATAAGGCTGATATTCTAGCAGCTTTGTTTTGTTTTTATCACCAAAGATTGAAAGAATGTCTGGCAAATTTTCCAGTAAGCTCAATTAATCATAGCTGATGTGCTAGAACAAAAGTTGGTCCAACTTTTTGGTAAAGGAAGCAGGCCCAACGAAAATAATCTGAAAAACTCGTAAGTTGCGTATCCCATTCCCTCCCGGACTCTAGAGGCACCCGTCGCCAATTTTATTTATTGCCTGACTGCCCGTTGTTTATGACACACACGGGCTTGAATTATGGCTGAAAGGTAGGGTGGAATTGTCAAACGAATAGAGTCCCCGACGTGGGGGAGTCACCATGCCCCCATACCACCTTATTTTACTTTTTATGATCGCTAAATAACCCGCACCTTTCAAACAAGTGCTCATATGCCAACTGCCCCCCTCATTTCAGGGGGTATACGGCTTTTGGGAGGTGTTCCTATACCCCCCTCCCGGAAAGGTACCTGTTGATTAACTATTGCCATTGGCCTAATGGGTTCTGGATTCATGAGTACCAAACCTGAGCCTAATGACTCTGATTGTAATTAATCTGACTCGTTAGCATTAGACCTAGACACGCGTTTCTGTCTAAATTACCTGCACAGGTTTTATTAAGCCTGATTTATGCTTTTCCGTGTACAGGTTCTGATTAGCAAGGATTTTCAGGTTTGAGGTAGCTTCGTTTTGTAATAGTCTTATTTGAAATAGGGATTAAGTATGGGGTTATAGGTTTCTGCTAATTTGAATTTAAAGATTAGATTTAAAATTTAAAGATTTAACTTAGTGCAACCAGTATGTCGCTAATTTATTCTAATGAAATTTTGCACAGTAAGCTAATCTTAATGCACATAAAGTTTTTAAATGAAGCGTGAAGTGAACCAACACTCAGCATTAATACTTGATAATTTTTTATACTTAATTTTGGAGTGGACTCGGCGACAATTCCTAATGTGGATTAAACGGATTAGATTGAAACTTGTTTTGCCAGTATCTCATGCCATCGTGTACTAATTCTTACAAAACTTGCCGTAGCAAATGTTGGTGTCATTTCTGCTCGTGCCAAAATACTTTTTTTAGTCTAATATTGAACTTAGTTATTGAGCAAACAAATTTCAATCTAATCCTTTTCAGGAATTAGCTCCTAGTTCCTCGACGTTAATTTAATCTAGCGTAGACTTAAGGTCAAAAAGTTAATGTCAGACAACTCTACTTTTACTCTACTTTTGGACAAGACCAATTGAAAAATAAACAACCACAAACTGTAATGGCCTTTAAAAATGGCACCCGGCTTTTCATTGGACATTTTTCTGGTCACACCTTGTTCGGCCAATCATATTCATTTGTCATAATTCCTCTTTCCGCTCACCGTGTGCTGTTTTGTTGGTTAATTGCTGCACAAAATATTACGCCTGAATTTAATTCTGACCAATTTTGTGTTTGTGTGAGCAATATTTCTCTTTTTCCGTTCTCTAGATGTGTTTTCGAAGTTTTACCTCAAGTTCGTTTATTTTATTGAAAAATTAAAATTGTTTTGCTAACATCAACTTGACAAGTTGATGTTTCTCATTAAAAAAGTTTGGGTCACATTCGGATGGTAGGTATGCAAACAAGCAGGCCCCAAAAGGGGGCAAGGTTCCTTCGCTGAGTAAAAATTCCGCTTATTTTACATAGGAGAATTCAGCTTCGCACTAATACCTGTGTACAGTTGATCTATTCGGTTTCAATGCTCATGTCGAACACATGCCATAATTGCAACTGCTTGCCAACTCAACGACGCTATCGCTTTCCTTGACAAAAAAATCTCATATCAAAACAGTTTTTGCTGACAAAAGCGGCGTAAATATTTTGCAAAAAAGTCAACATATGAGGGTCGAACCCTCGAAGTACATATCAACAAATTCTGGACTAGCGCTTTTGACCACTCGACCACACTAGTTCGATATGTAACGATGTTCAGCTATGACTATGTAGAAGGAAAGCAGAAGCCAGACACCAGACTAGACGATCACGTGATTAGCATGTGTATACGAAAGTTTTTTAAATCACAAAATTTTAGTAAAATGACAATTCAATACCTAGGCAAAAATGTTGTTGACAATTATTTCATTAAAAATAGTAAAAAACACCGGTTTTCAAAAAAAAGAGCAGTCGGTTCCCATACTGACTTTACGTGTTAATCATATAGGCTGGACAACATGTGGCTGCTACTTTTACACTATGCAGAGTTGATTTCAAAACAATAGTTCCTTCTCTAGAAGGAACAAAAATAACCGAAACGCTTCTGTTAATTTATCCCAGCAGCTAACTGAAGTTTGCCCTTGTCTCTGTTCCTGTGTCCTTCCTTAAGGACAAGTATATATACATCAGGCTTTAATTAGTTAATATTCCTTATCAACGCATTAGCAATTTGTCCTTGTCCCTGTCCCTATGTCCTTGGACTAGTATATATGAACCGAGCTTTTATCAGTTATCACTTATCAAGGCATTTGAAATTTGTCCTTGTCCCTGTCCCTGTGTCGTTAAGTACACGTGTATCCCTTAATCAACGAATTTAAAATTTGTCCTTGTTCTTATCCCTATGTCCTTGAGGACAATAAGTATCCGAGCTTAAGGTGGTAGTAACGACTTCGACGATATAACTTTGAAGCACGTATTTGTCGCAATTTTGAAACTCACAGCAAAATCGCAATAATTTTTGTAAACTAGACTAAAACTGTGATGTTGGTTTTTTTATTTGTCAAAATTCTTAGTTTGAGGCTAGCTACTAAATTGGCTTACTAAACAGTAAGCCAACGTGGTAGCTAGTCTTATCTTGTACATTTTGAACTGAATAAAATATTATTTGTGTATATTTTGATCTAGTTTCATAAAATTATGGTTACTTTTAGACTAGTTTACTATTCGCTTCGAAAAAAAGATTCCTCTAATTTCTAATGTAAGAAATCGTCGAAATCGTTACTACCACCTTAACTCGACCCTTTTGTTTCAGAATTGATGTCGCCTTTATTGGGGCGATGTCCGTGCCCCGCCATGTTCTGTACATTATTGTGACCACCCTTCTCCCGTCGGCCCTTGTGGCTTTCATGGACGATTTCACAATGAAAAACGGTATTTAGTTGATTATTTTTTCATATACTAGAAATTTACTTTTAGGTATTTTAATATTTTTTACAGTGACAAAATTTCAGACAGTGTAAAAAAACCTAATAAAGTTCGACCAAAAAATGTTGAACACTAAGACAAAGCAAAACAATAGTGATTTCAGCATAAAAAAACCAATAATAATTATTGGTTTTTTTATGCTTAGGGCTTATTTAGGGCTGAAATTATTTCAGCCCTAAAGTGTGCTATGTATGTAGTATGTATGTAGCTGGTTGCTACAAAAATCACATCCGTGTTTTCACTCAGTGTTTTTTTTGGTCAGACTTTACATATTATATCCCCCTATTTCAGTTTATCTCCTCTCAGCGGCAGACAATTTTGCCTGCTTCGGTCCCCGCATCAACCGAGTGGAGCGTAATCTGAGTGGCTACGTCTATTCGCACCACCCGTTCGACGGTCGACCCTACCAGGCCCGTCTCTCCGACACCAACTGTGTGCTTGTGCTCTGGGCCCCCCTGGGATTCCACATCGAGCTGTGGGTCGAGCATCTGGACCTGGACGGGAGCCCGAACCAGAATAACCTCTGTAGCGGGGACACTTTGCAGTTGTTTGATCATGTAGGTTTGGGGACGATTTAGGGTAGATTCCTGCTGTAGGTTTGTTTAGCTGGAAAATTGCGAAATAATCTGCTGAACGAAAACGATTTATTGCACTTATTGTGTGACTAAATTTTCAGGTTTTTCTTATCTGACCATTAGGTAACTTGGGCTTCCGGGTTAAGACTATAAAATACTCCATTGTGTTTGTTCAAGCAAACTTTTGCCGTATTCGGCCGTGCCAATTTCTAATGAGGCAAAGGGACAACGATGAGGAAAAGGACAAGGCTATCAGCCGCTAAGGACAAGGCCAAGAATAGGGACAAGGACAAGAGCAAGAACAAAGACAAGAACAAAAACAGAGACAAAGACCACGTCCTTGTCCTTGTTCTAGTCCCAGAATAAGTATAAGGACAAGGACAAAGATGAGGACAAGAACAAACATGACGCCGTGGATAAGGACCAGGATAATAAGAACAACAAAGACAAGGCAATAATAAAAACAAGAACAAGGACAGAGATCAGGACCACTTCCTAGTCCTTGGTCTAGTCCCAGAATAAGAATAAGAACCAGGACAAAGATAAGGACAAGAACAATGATAAGGCCAAGAATAAGGACCGGGATAACAATAAGAACAAGAACAAGCATCACCCCTGCTCAGTGTCTTAATTTATTTCCAGCCCGAAGCAGTGGTGGACGCCAAAGACCTTGGGGAGGTGGCGGTGCAGCTGTGCGGTCGCCCCCACTCCCCCGGCACCCCCGACCAGCCCCCCCGCTTCGTGTCCACCTCCAACGCCCTCACCCTCTGGCTCCACGTCCAGAACGCACACGACCACCACAAACACAGCATACAGCGCACCTCGGGCTTCAAACTCAAATGGTCTTTCTCTAGGCCGGCTACTGGTCAGTCTGATATTTGCAGAATCACAGAAGCGTTGGTACGATCAAGAGTACATAATGGTGTCTCACTCTTATACAAGATTACATAGTTAAACTTACAGAAAAATAAAGTTAGGTAACTACCAAAGGGACGATTTATTACGTACAGTCGTAGATCTTTTCTTATTTTAACATATGTATATATTACTAAAGTTAGAGCAAGAAGTAGAAAGACTTAAGTTTTAAGTATGACAAAGACAACTGAACCAAAACAAAATAAATGTCATTACAAAGCCAGATTTTGATTATCGTTTAATATGTCAACACGACAACTCCAAAGTTTGTTTCGGTCACTTATTTCCACACAAATTGGACTTGACCACAATCTGGTCAACAAGGACAAAAGGACAAGGACAATTAGTATGAGCAGCTTCATTTATGTTTCAGAGTCGCAGCCGTGCGGTCGGTCGGAGTTCCCCTGCTCGGACGGTCGTTGCATTCCCGGCGCCCTGGGCTGTGACGGCGTGGCCCACTGCAGAGACCGCTCAGACCTGGTCCCGGACAGACAAATACAGGCCGGATGTCTCAGTAAGGCCCCATTCATACTTACTGCCGTTTTACACCGTTTGCCGGTGTAAAGTACTAAGAACATAGGAAAATAATAGGTAAAATAATATTTATATACTTACACTTCACTTTTTAGTTTTTATACTGTTTACTTACGTAAAAAGATATAAACTAAGGCTCTTTATGAACCGAAAAATATTTGGAATTCTTAAAGTAGGTGATCGGACGATCTTTTGTAGCTGTTGTATGACGGTTGTGACGGTTGCACATTTTCAAGTTTGCCTTATTTGCCCTTAGATTAGGCCTCAGGCTTAGGCTTAGGCCGAAACTTAGGCATCTTCTTTTTCTACTCTGATCACCCCCTTCAAAGTTCAAGATACCCAAATATTTCAATTCTTCCTGCAACTACGATATGAAACTCCACCCAGCTAATCATTTCAAAACGTCCCTACCTACTACCGTATTACCTCGAATAAAGCCCCAGGGGCTTTATTGTTTCGCGAACGCCTTGCTGGGGCTTTATTCGAGGCTGGGGCTAAAGGCCGAGGCTTTATTTTTTGTCAGTTTTGAGAAGACTGCCTTGCTCATAATTTTTGTTCCTTCTACAGTATAACAGTTGCAACGAAACGGAAGTTTTGCAGTGCAAAACACTGCTACGTAGCTGGCAAACCTGCAGGGTTAGTGTTAAAGCAGTATATGAACCCTTGATTATCGTCCGACTATTTTTTGAATCAATAACCGGCACTCGGCAGTCATTATGTTACCTTAATATTACACTTGAACCCCTGGGGTTTTATTCAAGGCTGGGGCTTTATAATTTCGTGAGCCTCTTCCCTGGGGCTTTATTCAAGCCCGGGGCTTTACTCGAGATAATACGGTATGTCACATTTCAGACGTTCCCACAGACCCCCTTCTGGGCCGTCTAAGCGTGGCTGCCATCACGGGCATTTCCATCGGCGTGGCCCTGGCCCTCTTGACAATCGGTGTGGCCGTGTTTAACGCCTGCAGCAGACGCCCCACTGCCGCACAGACCAAACAGGTTCCCTCGCCCAGCGGACCGCTGAGAAACCGCAAACCGGTCACCGGTTCTGACCAGGTGCCGCTGCAGTTGTCGGCGGATCATGTTCTGGTCACGGCCTGATATCAAGAGTACATAATAGTGTCTCACTCTTCTTCTATAACTCGCACTGGGCCCATTGTACCAAGAGTACATAATAGTGTCTCACTCTCAACCATCAAGAGCAATATGGAGATGGGACAGACAATACTCATGAGGCCCAGCGACCGGTATTTATTGCACAGCTGTGATATGTCTTGGGGCCATAGAATGGAGGGCTGCATACAACCTAGTCAATCATGGACTCAAACCGGCGAGACGAGGTCGAGGCCGAGACTACAGGGTTTACACCATTGGGTCGATTCAGCTTCTTAACCAGTGGCGCCCTGTCGAGCAGATTTACAAGTCTTACGATTGTAACAATTGCAAGTGAAAAATCTGAAAAGGTTGCACTTTGTCTCGCATTTATTCCAATAGGAAATCAGATGATTCGTACTGAAATTATAATTTGTAACGAATCACCTTATTTATCACTTGTAATATAATTGTTACATTTATAAAATTTGTAATTTGGTGCAGCCACCCCCAGGTAATTTGTGATGGGTTCAACTGTAAGACATGCATATTGTAGATGGAACTGAGCAACGGGCCCCACAGAGAGTAAAAAATCATGCCATGCAAACTAAAGTCTGACCAAAAATTGCTGAACCCTGAGACAAAACAGGTGGCGTGATTTTTGTGACTACTCAATGTACTCTCGATGCTTGCAATTCGTTCTTTTCGTAATGGAATCACATGATTCTTTTTTCTCAGGGTCCAGCAGGTTTTGGTCACACTTTAGTCGCGAAACAACAAAAGTTCCCCATCGTTGTTGGGGAGAATTTAGCCCACTGCAAAATCTAGGAGGAAGCTTATTACGACTACCCCCGAAACATGTTGGCGTAATTTTGCCATATGCAGATATAGACTATTCTATTGAAGCTGAATCGATACCTGTGATTGGTTGTTGATTATTGATTGTATAGACCTTTTTGCTGTGATCTGTGAAATCAGGGTATCTCTCAGCATTACTAAAGTTTAGAATGTCAAATTTTTGCTACACTTTATTACATTTTGATACATGAAATTATTTATATAAGCAGTAAGGCATCATAAAATTGGGCAAATATTGAGACTTTTTATGCGATACCCAGATTAGATAAGCTAAGATTTCTCCCAAAATGAACTAACTAAACGAATTAGTTTTCTTAAGTCACCGAATTCGTGAAACCGAGTGATATTATTCGTTTTGGAAGAAAATTTGATGTCAAATGTCGTGCAAGCGTCGATTTATAGTTAAAACCGCTTCATTCTGCTGCCGAAATTACAAAAAAACTCTAACCAACGGTGTGACTTTTTTGTGATTTTGGCAGCCGCCTGTCCGTAAATTATGAATGGACCCCTTGCAAGAACTGTTTTTAAGTATTTTGTGGTAAGAGTACATGATAGTGTCTCATTCTATTTTTTCTCATTTTTTACAAAAAAATCATTCAACAGCCCTGATTAAATAATAAAATCGGTTATAACTATATCATTAAAAAATCTAAATGAAAATAACTATCAAGTACTTTTCTGTTTTTGTGCCATGTTTGTTGTTTTTGTAATAATCGTATACAGTAAATTTCTCACTCATTGTATCTCACTCAATCCATACAGTTGAATTCTTCACTACAAAATTTCAAAAACACAACTGCATCAAAGAAGCTCAATCAGTTATTTTTTGATAGTTATTGATTATCATACATGTATGAGGGGGGGATGGGGGGGAGCCCCCCAAATCGAGGACCCGGGGGGAGGGTCCCCAAAATTTGGGCGAAATTTAGAAAAAATGGCACTTTTTGGCGAAATTTTTAGAAAATTTTGGGTATTTTTGGTCGATCTGGGGGGGAGGGTCCCCAAAATTTGGCCGGAGAGGCCCCCCCCAAAATTTTGACCCCGCTACATGTATGTTGATTATACATATGTAGCTTACAAACAGTACTTACTAGCGGGTGAATCTAATAGACTTAAACTGACTACAATAATGGTTTTACTCAGTATAAGTGATTCAGATCAAAGGAATAAAAGTAGTATATTATAAATACTAAAACAGCAAGAAAACTAGCTATAATACAAATTACAAAATCACAGTAATTGAGTCATAAGGCACGGTCAAGTAGAGAAAACAGAAAAAGAATTAAGGCCAATCAAATTCATTACAAATCATCTGATTTTGCCTGACAAGTGGACGTTATCCAAAATTACACTAGTTCAAACTTGGTCGATTTTTAAATCGACCAGCAATGATATAAAAAAAATCACACCTATTAGGATATTAATTAAATGTATTGCTGGTGGCATGGTTTTTTCGTTATTTTATCCGCTAAACGGAAATACGGCTGTAAGCTTGAGTCAAGCCATGATTAATCATTTTAAATCTAATCTAAACCATTTAGCTGGCTAAATTTGAGTGAAGTCATATGAGCATGGAATGAAGCTTGTTGCAAGTCTTACGAAAATAATCAATAAAAATCATCAGAAAACACAACAAAATAATAACACTAGATTAAAAATGCACACCTATGCACGAAATTGTAAAATAAATTTCATCAAATTCATGAATCCATGAAATCAAATTTCATAAAATGAGTATTGATTATAATATATATATATATATATATATATATATATATATATATATATATATATATATATATATATATATATATATATATATATATATATATATATATATATATATATTTGGGTTATACTTGATCTAGTCTCCAGCGTCTTTAAAACATTAAATGGGGTTCAAACATCTATCCTTCTGTCCTTTAAAGGACACGCATAATGAACCGGGCTTTACTGGCAAAGATACTTTATCAGTAGCAAACCGGCGTAACTTCAGTCAAAAATACCATAGACTTCAAATACACCACGCAGGATTTCTATCTTAACCGCCTATCAAGTAGATTACTTACATTTGTTTTTTCAGTCCACGAAAATACAAAATAATGCCAAAAAAATCATGCTACCCCAGTTAAAAAAATCATCTCCTATGTATGTCCACAC
Source organism: Trissonchulus sp. WLG1_4 (assembly GCA_030248245.1). Taxonomy (NCBI): domain Eukaryota; kingdom Metazoa; phylum Nematoda; class Enoplea; order Enoplida; family Ironidae; genus Trissonchulus; species Trissonchulus sp. WLG1_4. The sequence goes on from JASANF010009492.1 coordinate 33,378, forward strand.
ATCATCCCCAATATCATTCATCAATCAATTATTCACAAGTCACACAGCTATAAGTATGAGTCGACCCTATGCATAGCGAGTCTACACAGTCACAGGAGCGACCCCGATCCGATCTGCCGTCAAGTGCAGCACCGAACTGGTCCTAACAGCACCGGCGCTCACATGGGCAAAATCCTGTAAAGCGGCTAGATCCCACCTAGTGCCCCATGGCAGGCCAATGGACCCGTTTCGACCCACCCGACGGGCGAGGGTGCCCTTATGGGTGCAGCCCCCAGGGTCGGTCCAGTCCACAATAGCCCAGAGGTCATCGTCTACTGAGACAGAAATGCTTCTCACGCCCCCTGCCACAAAAACCCAGTCCTTGCCCTCCGGAACCCCCTTGGCAATGCCCGACCGGTAGTACAGGCCCCCGCTGCCCTCATCCAAAGCCCACACACTTAGGTGCCCTGCGGCAATTTGACTAAGACACACATTGCGCGGTGTGGGCACAGAGACCCAGCTACAGTGCAGCAGGTCCTGGGGGTCGCCACAGTAGCGCAGACACACGCTGCCCTGCTGGGACACAGCCCACACGTGATAGTTGGCCCCGGCGGAAATGGATCTGATTGGCTGATCGGTGATCACGTGAAACCACTGGCTGCCACTGAGACAGCCACGACTGACGCCCAGACGACAAAGGACATCTCCGGTCTCCGCCACAGCCCAGACATAGAAGGGCAGACCGCCGCCGGCGTCCTTCTGAACGGAAAGGGAGCGGAGTCTGGGCGCCGGGACGGGTCTAAAATGGGACGCAGTAGAACACCGACAGACTCTAATCCAGCGTCGACGTCGCACAGTGGACGAGCGTCTGTGTTTGACCGGCGAGTAGGGGCCCAGAAAGGAGCGAGCGTATTGCCAGCCGTCCGGGTCAGAGTTGGCGGAAGCATGATCAATCTTCCAGTCCGCGTCCAGCCAGCTGTAGTCGGAGCCGGGCAGCTTGACCGCGTCACGGGGCAGGGCAATGCTGCCGGACTCGTCGGACCAAGCATGGAAGTAGCCTCCGAACAGAGTTCCCCAGTCCACATAGCCGCGTAGGGCGCTCCAGCGTTGATTCTCATAGGTTGCCATGGTGACCAGATCTTCCTGCAAAAAAAAAAGAATAAAAAATGCCAGATCGTATTAAGATATGTAGATAGATTTTGGACAGCTAATTCAGGGTGCCTTCACTTTTCTCCTATTTTGGACTGGCTAACCCTGATAACTTCGATTGCAAAAAATTCGTTGTTGACAATTCCCTATTTATCGAACTTTTCATCCAGCCCTCCTTTTTTTGGACGAGAGGGTCCTCGCATTCCCCTTTTTACATAATAGTCTATAACTCTCCACATCTAAAACCAGTCTGATTCAGAAATAAGACAGTCTGAATATAAATCTCTGCCTTCAATTGCCTCCCAAATTACCTGCAGCGTGCTGGCACTGCTCACGCCGGTACAGGCACTTGAAAGCGAGAAATACCAGCAGCGGCCGTCCGAGCCCAGACCCCAGACCACCGAATCAGCACCCGCCTCCACAATATGCAAATGAGCTGGTACGTAGTGAAACTGCAACACAGCTAGTGGCTTTTCGTCCAGGACTCGAGCCACAAAGGGCTGACCGCTCTGGGATAGAGCCCAGATAAGGGGCACGCCGGGTTCCAGCAGACAGGCCAAGCCTTGCCAGTCAGTGGCCAGATGATACGCCTTCTCCAGCGTATTATACCAGCTGCGCTGATCCGACTCGGAGTGAAACATTAGGCGAACAGGTTCCGTGGCCGTGCCAGGGCTCTCCAGCGAAAGACTATGGTCTGAGGTGAGCAGGAAAAGCATGAAGCGCCCTCGCTCTGAGTAGGGCTGCAGGCAGGTCAGATCTTGCATGAGCACGATCAGGGGCGGTTTCTGAAACAGTCAAAAAACGACTGGACCGATCTGTGTTGGGGGATTCCAAAAAAAACAAAATCCAGCCTTGAAAACCGAATGGAATAAAGTTTAGCGCAACGTTAAGGATTACACTTAATATTTTATATCAGTTATTATTACTAAATAACTTTCATTATCAGTTATCCCTGATCAGTCAGCTACCATTACTTTACCATTGGAAACGTTTAACAGCGAACTTAACTGATAAATTTAATTAATACTTTACACAACTTCAACCCATAATATATCAGCAAGTACCTATTCCGAGTAGTTAGTTTTTGTATGAAACACACTGTAAAGTTGAGGCTTACGGAATCTCAAAATACGCAACCTTCCCAAAGTCCCAGATTTCTACCTTTTTCTGCAACAGCTCCAGCTTGAGTTTACTAACACAGCGGCCACTAGTGCTTCCGCCTAGCAGTTCGGCCCTGGCGGGGGTCCACTTTCGGCCACTCCAGCACAGCAGGTCCCCCGTTTTGGCCCAGCCGCCCTGTGGGTCACCGGAGACGGCCAATGGGAGGTGGGCGAAACTGGCCAATCGGGCGCGTTGTCTGGCCAGCTGGGACAAGACGGACTGGCGCCAGGCCGCCTCCACCATCTCCTCGGGCAAACAGCTGCCTAAACAAACAATGAGTAAAAGTAAAGGATAGATAATTTTTGGACACTTTGGCGTTTTCGCCCTCGGCTGCGGTGCTCATCTCTGTTATAAAGCCCCTCTAGAATGACTACATCCGTGGAGGGGGGGCAGCACCTCAAGGCCACTGCATTTCCATTTGACCAAATTTGATCTAAAAATCAAAAAAAAATTTTTTTCAAAAGCCGGGCCCCAGATCCTTGCGACTCTATGGCTTAGTAGTTTTACATATTATGCAATGCAAATTTTTGTGTAAAAATTGAAAAAATTTAATTCATTACAAAAATCTCGAACTGATTTCGCTCCCTCCGTCCAAAGCTCAAGTTCATGCTTATCCTCCTCATCGTAATCCATATCCTGCTGCACTAATCAAATTATTCTAATCCGTTAAGTTCATTTTTGTAAGAAACTTAGAGCCAAGTTCACACTTGGCCGTGTCCATAAACTAAAATTAAAAAGCAGTAGCAAAAAACTAATCGATTTCTATTATCTGTCAATTTTTGTGTGTAAACCAGACCAGTAGATGTCTGTGAACGCACAAAACTCATCTTCGGACTTCGGCAGCTTTTCTGTACAGACATACGGACATATTATTTTCTTACGCTCGCGGATACGAAATGTATGAACTACACAATTAATTAATCTTTCAAACGCACTGGGAACCACAGCACCGGCCATAAACCACCACAACGGCAACTGTTTTGCACCCAGGTCCAATTGTCCGGCGGAAATCATTAGCCATTTATGTCCGGTCAGTAGTCCGGTTCGCCAGGGGGAGGGTGTCGCCTCTGTGGACAGACTCAGTTCGTGCTCAGCCCTCTCCAAGTCCTCATGATCGTCACTCGATACGGAAACACCCGAAAGGCTGCCAGTGTCCTCAAGACGGTCTAATTCTAGCTTTTCCGGCTCCGGCGGGCTGCAGAGGCTAAGATCCTGTTGGTTCTGAGCGGCCACAGCTTGGCTATAGGTCGGCAGCGAATCAGAGTCAAGATTCGTCCGCACACAGCCGCCCTTATAAGTCACCGTGGGCGAGGGCGGAGCGTTATTCAGCGACCCAGAGCGTCGCATAGACCACTGTTTGCGTTTCAGTTGTTGTTGTTGTTGCTCTTGCAGTTTGAAGTCCTGTGCTGCTTTCAGCACCTCTTCAACCACCACTATGGCTTTATGGCCAACCAGTCGTGAAACGGCCGTCAATTTTTGGCCCACCGCTGCCGATTTGGACCGTCTAAATTCGGACCTACGGTTTCCGGTGCCAAAATTGACGCCAGGATACAGCTTTGCATCATCCCCGCTGGATTTTCGGCCAGATGGCTCATCTTCGTCGCTGCCTAGATAATCCTCAGGTTCGGTCACAATTTCTCGCCACGAATGACCACTCAGTTCTTTTCGGCTCACGTCACTGCGATAGTAAATTTTGCCATCTTGGAAGCCAATGGCATAGACCTAGAAACAGGAAACTGTGAGAATTAAAATGGATAGTGATTCACAAAAAGTATCAGGTTTAGGTTAAATCCAATCCAGTCCAAACATGTGTATCAAATACACAGATACAATAATTTTAATCCACTGTTCAATTTCACAACGAAAAAACGTTAGGACTTAGGACTTGTATTTTTTTTTGTGTGAACACAGTCTACTCATACTACACAGTCTACACACAGATTTACTCATACTTACAGTCTATTCTTTCGGCAAATATGCAAAATGGTCACACCACATAATATTATTGTGATATCGTGGCATTATTTTGCCGTATTTTTGCAAAATTGCTTCTTAAAATGAAATAAAAACAACTAAAAAACTCAAAAAAAGTGAAAAAACCAGACCTGATCCTGCCACGTGACAGCGATGGAGCTCATGTGACAGGCGGACATTTCCATCCAATTCTCAGAGCTCACCAAATCCTGTTCACTTCTCCAGCTTTGAAACCACAGCTAAATAAATCAGATATATAAATTAGTTTAAAACTGGATTTAATAGATTAGATTTAGGCTTATTTACTTAACATGAAATTTGCAATTATATCGGCGAGTAACAGGTGAGTTATTAATTATTGCTATAGTGTATAGCTTGTTATAGTTATTGCTTCCTAAGGGCCTTATCCAAACATGGATATAACGGATTAGATTTAAATTAATTTTGCTAATAGCGCAGCAAAAAATGAAAATAGACGGCTGAAATGTTGCCCCACATGGCTCACGTACAGTACCTCGGTGTGTGCCAAGTTTCAATGTGCCAAGTTTCAATAAATTACGTTTAACTGACGCTGCGTTATTGAAGAAATAAAGTTAAATCTAATTCGATAAATCCAATTTCGGATAAGACCCTAGGCCTGAGCCTAGGTTCCAGAAACAATGAGCCAATCAATGAAGAGATGTGCTAAAGATAGTAAGCGTTCACAGGAAATAGAAATATGTCAATATGATTACTATAGCATGCTGAAACTTGGCAATTCATTGTATATACACTTGAAATAGTAGCAGGCCGAATTTCACTACTTTTAATCTAGTGCAGTTATTAAACAAATCACACATTAAATCAAATCCTTTAAATCAGACCAACAGATTGAAGATAAACTAATCCCTCTTATTTCAGCTCAAATTAATCGGAAAAAAAAGACAAAAACATTAAAAAACATTTTCTTATTTCGGCCCAAGGGAAGCGAGCGTTTTCGGAAAAACAAACAAACAGAAAATTAAAACAAAAACAAACACACAGTACTTTTCCATTTATGCTGACAGCCCAGACCACTTGCAGACCCAAAGCCACTGAGATGAGACGCTCCGACAGCGGTCTTTGCAGCTCTGTCCAACCGACTCCTAAAACAATGTTTTAACAGTTTAAAATTAAATTATAAAAATAACTTTAAAATTTCTCACAAAATCTGCTTCTCGTAGTCTAATTAAATCTTCCAAAGCAATCTGTCAAACCATTGCCCCAAAATTTTCAGAACCCACACAGCATACAGTAAAATCACGGAAACAAAATTTTCTAGATTTCCCCCAAGCTTCAAAACCATTGCGCCTGTCTTGTAGATAGGGTGATCAAAATTTCACAAACGGTATATAATATAAGCTCACTATTTAGCTATATAAGCTCACTATTTAGCTATTTACCTACACGGTTTCTCCCCTTAAGGCTCCATTCATACTTACAGCCATATGTCCGTTCATCCGCCAAAATTACGAAATAATCACACCATTACTAATGCATATGATCCAATTATGTCGTGATTATTTCGTCATTTTTAATTACAGATATACGCATACATGTAACGGGGTCAAAAAAAAATTTTTCGGGGGGGAGGCCTCTTTGGCCAAATTTTGGGGACCCTCCCCCCCCGCACGACGTAAAATACCCCTAATTTAGACAAATTTTTTCCAAAAAAGTGCCATGTTTACTAAATTTTGTCCAAATTTTCGGGACCTTCCCCCCGGCTCCTCGATTTGGGGGGGTCCCCCCCATCCCCCTCATACATGTATGGCACTGGCGGTCCCAGACTTTGATTTCGGGAAGGGGGCGGAGGTCTGAAGAATTTTTTTCACTTTTTATGATAGCGGTTTTTAGTTTTATTAGTATTAGTTATTGCCGCGGCCATATCAAGGCAATGAGTTGAGTATGTTTGTAGTAAAACCAGTGGCGTACCCAGAAATGAATGGAGATTTTTTTCAATTTTTAGGCGGAATTTGGTCAACTGGAGACGTGTCAGAAATTTTTTCCAACAGAAAAATAAAACAAAAGATGGGAGCATTACATCAGACGGTGTATTACACAACTAAATGCAGCATACTGTACTTGTATATATATTATATAAATATATATATATATATATATATATATATATATATATATATATATATATATATATATATATATATATATATATATATATATATATATATATATATATATATATATATATATATATATATACATGCATAGGCTTTGATGAAGGATAAGAACAAGAAATAGTAAGCCACAGAGTCGCAGGGGCCTGGGGGCGGTAACCCCCAGAAAAAAATTTTTGATTTGTAGGCCAAATTTGTTCAATTGGAGACGTATCGGAAATTTTTTTCGACCGGTCAATAAAAACCGTAGGGGGGACCCTTGTGTAAAATTTCAGTCTGAACAAATTTCGGGGGGGGGCGGCCGCACCCCCCCTGGGACCGCTCTTGATGTATGGATATACGGCTGTAAGTATAAATCGACCCTAATGCTGGGCAGTCTGTGGGCAGCCACCAACACCTTGTGGCAGATCCTTGGAGACGCCGTGGCGAGCGAACAGGCGGCCATCCCAGGTGACGGCCCACAGCTGGCCACTGGTCACACTGCACGCCAGCTGGTTGAACTCCACCTCCTCCGGATTCTCCAGCAAGTACCAAATGTCCCCTTCCGGGTTCTTCAGGCTCACGCCACGACGGTACAGGATCTACAAGAAATATGTGCTAATATTATGTATATGTCTGTATATGTATGTTAATAATATTATGTACATATACGTATATATTATGTATGTATATAAAAAAACAGGTTAAACGCATTACCACGAATCAAAAGCTAATCGTCGTACACTACACTCAATGGCAAATTTGTTCTTTTCGTAATGAAAGGACAATTAGATGTTTTGTCTTTGTGTTCATGAATTTTTTTATCAAGCATTTGTTTATTTCGTTTATTCGGACTGACGACACCTGTCTGAATATTCCCATAAAGTCTTATCTGATTTTGCACTTTTACAATTGTTATAACTTATATAAAACTTGTAACTGTAAGCAACAGGCCCCTGGAGTTTCTTACCCACTTAAAAAAGTTCAAAATCTCAAAGTTCAAGAGTTCAAAGTCCAAAAAAACCGACAGACACTCACACGTCCACTGGAAATGAGGACCCAGACGGACAAATAGCCAGCGGGCTGGGCGGGGATCTCGCAGCCCCCCACGGTCACGTCAATGGCTGAGAAACTGCCTGGAAGCCGAACCTACATCACATTACATTCACAAAGTTAGTCAGCAAATTAAAAATTGGGTGAGGGGGGGCTGCGAAGAAATTCTCTAAAGGTCCGAAAAAAGACTGATCACGAGACCCGTTCCACACCCCCCTCCAGGCTCGTTGATTAGCTCAGACCTAATTGACTAAAGTCTGACAAAAAATAGATGAATCACTTACTTACTGTACTGACTACATGACTTCCGCAACTACTTACTGTATATACTCTTGATAGCTAAAATCTATGCTTTTCGTAACGAAATTATATACATGTTTTGTTTACTCAAGTGGTGCAACTATTTTGTTGTCAGACTTTAATTAATCTAACTGCTAATGTTCTAACAGGCTGTCACTCCTGTTTGAGCGCGGAATTGTGAATTATGAGAAAGTGTGTATGTACATTTACACGGACACCAATGAAACCGAAGCTTCAACTTAAGGCTAAAATGGCGTTCCTGTGAATACAACGTGGACCCAACAACGTTGAACGTATATTATGTATCACGGGTTCCTCTACAGTCTTCGCTTATTTATCACTGCATCTCCAAAAGCTACACTTTAATCACAATATGTAGCCTTTATCAATCTGAACGGACATGCGGCTGTAAGTATGAATCGTCCCAAAATGAATATCTATCCACACCGGCAAAGTATCCAAACGAAATCCACCACAGACTGACCCTTGTCCACTCCTCCACAGCGCCGTACTTTCTAGTGCGCAGCCAGCGCCGGCGTCGAACATAGCAGCCCGCCATGCACTTGGGAAAAAACTCGCTGGGAAAATTGAATGCGTACTGCCAGCCCTAAATAGTAAATTAATAACATTAAAAATAACGATAGAAAAATAACGAACGCCCCGACAATAAAACAATATTATTATGCTAAAATTTTTATGGAGATAAAAATAACATTTATGGAATCATTGCATAACGACGTCCAAAATTTAGGGAGCCTCTCTGACCAAGTTTTGAGGACCTTCCTTGCCGATTATACAAAAATACCGCAAATTTTGCAAAATTCCATGAAAACCCATTTGTACCCACTGCTCAGATATTCGGGACCACTCCACCATGTCAATTTTTCAGGGGTTCCCCGCCCCCCTCCAACCCTCACACAATATATATGGCTATAGTCAATTCCGCGACCAACCAAAAGTTGCCAACCTCTTTATCCTGTGAAAAGTCCGGACTGGTGTCAATGAGCCAGGGGTGTTCCCAGAGCCAGGCGGTGGAGGGCAGACTGATGGCTTCGCGCGGCGTGAACCCGTCCCCCTCCTTGGATGACCAGTTGGCTCGGTCCGTGGGAAACAAGTGCGAGCTCCAGCCCAGCAGGGGAATCCAGCGCTGAAAACAAACAAAAACAACTGGTCAACTCACTTCAAAGGGTTGCCGACTTATACAGAGGAAACTCTATTCCGAGCGGATGAACTCTCTATTATAAGCAGAGTACCCTCTATTCTAGACAGAGGACGCTCTGCTCGAAGCTGAAAACCATGTACTGTAGACGCCTTAGAGAGGATAGCAGGACCCTCCAAAATGGACTGCATATTCGGGGGCTGCCGAAGTAAATGAATACGTATAGATATAATATGTATATACAAGTATACTTTATACATACAATATACATACACTTTATATATACAATATACAATTAACATTTGGGAATTGAAAATAACGGTATATATTAACTGAAATTTGTAATTTTAAAAATGTTATAATATGCGTACGTACTGCGTGACATGTACATAGATGCACATAGGGGGGGGGGTATCCACCCCCCCTGAGGGGGGTCGGCACCACCCCCCCCCCCCTCAGGCTCAGACATCCGGCGGCGGCACCCCCCACAACCCCCCACCCCCCCCCCCCCTCTGATGACCAAGAAAGTACCCCAAAAATGCGTAAAAATTGAGGAAATGCAAAAAAATTTCGCCTGCGGCCAAAAAAGTACCCCAAAAATGAGTTGAAAATCGAAAAATTCTGAAAAATTTTCGGCTGTCGTGGAAAAATGGCCAAAACTAGGGACCACCCCCCCCCTTCCGCCAGGGGTCGGGCACCCCGGCACCCCGCCCTCGCCGATTCCCCCCGTGCATCTCTGGAGATGTACCATGCTATGGCAGAGAAAAAACGGAAACGAGACGCACGGATCTGGTTAAGTGCTCTGGAACTCATTTAAAAACCGCAACCCGACCGTTTGCCCGACCTTTTCAGTGCACTATATTGACTACCTGATTTTCATAGGTATCGTCCAAAGCCCGAATAATCACGTCCGACTGCAGCACAAATAAGTAGGGGCGAAAGTCATTTCCCACCGCCCAGACCGAGTGCCCCACGGCGTCCAGTTTCACCACACCAACCTGGCAGTCCAAAATAAATTAGAAATCAGTATGTCGAATAATCAAAAAAAGGTGCTAAAGTTTGACAAAAGATAGTTGCGCAACTTACTAATTTTAGTGTCTGACTTCTGCGACTACTTGCTGCACTTTTGATAGTCAAAATCTAGCAGAATCGTTTATTTTTTTACCATATTCAAAATAGTATATTTTTTATTTAGGCTTGTGGTGTAGGAACGATAAAATAGAAATTTTAGGAAAAAGTTTACCAACTGAGCCCATAAGAATTTGTAAAACATCATAATAGACTTTCTTGAATACTATCTAAAAAGAGATTATACCCATCTTTGGCTCAAGTTTTTGCTTCCAAAACTTCGACAAACAGTGAAAGCGCTGTGTTTTCAGAGTTATACCACAGAAAAATTGCCTTGTAGACAGGAGTTCTCCAAACATGTTTCCTTCAAGCAAGATGTCAAGATACTATACTAGATCCACTATGGCACTACCCCTAAACTGCACTAATTGATCCCATATATATTTCCATGTATATTTAGGAATGCTGCGAGACAAACCGGTGCCGAAATTTGTTCCCAGGATGCGGATTCGGACTGGGCAGGCAATCGGAAGGGCTTCCCTTGCTGGTCCACCGCCCACAGATACCTTACCGCCACCATCGTGAAGCCAGGCGGCGGAAAATAATCACATTCTGCAACAGAATGTCATACGTATACCATACCAACATTAAAATGAAACTTTGTTGCAAAATAAGAGAAAAGTTGCGGAAAGTTAGCGGAAATGTGACTGAACTTGAGCCAAAATTAAACCTAAAATGGGCAAAAATATAAACGAAAGTTGAAGGAAAATTAGTCAAATCCCAGAAAAACTGGTGATCCGTATTTTCCGCTAAAAAAAGCTCGAGCAGCTGAAAAAAAGCGGATAAGTATGGTGGTCACTATAGACTAGCTGATCCGTTGCCATGACAACGCTAAAGTTCCAGCCTTTTTCAGCTGCTCAGTTTAAACTAAAGTTGCCTTACGCTCAACCTTGGCCGGAGAATTAGACTTTATGACTTTATTTGCAGATTCGAACGCCGTCGAATATATTCACTAACAAAAGAAGATTTATTAGAATGTATATACAGTACTGTGCAAAAAAAGTTCCCTGTTCGTCGGCGTACGACGAGCTTCGTCGTTCGCGAAAAGTGATGAACGGTGGCCGGAAAGTGACGAACAAAAAATTTTCAAAATTTTCACTTTTTTACATTGACAATGTGTTTTGGAGCACTTTTGCAAAAATTTTTTGTTCGTCACTTTCCGGCCACCGTTCGTCACTTTTCGCGAACGACGAAGCTCGTCGTACGCCGACGAACAGGGAACTTTTTTTTGCACAGTACTGTAGAAATTTGACAGTCAAAATTGAAATTAACATTAACCTTCAATTTCTCAGCCCACAGACGTGCTAGAAACTCCAGAATACCTGGAAACGCTTTGTCTAAGTGTGTAAATTTCAAAAGTAGCAAAATCTCGCAAAAAATTACTATTAAGGTGGCAGTCCTGAAATGTGGGTTTTGGCCATTATTTTGAAAACGCGCAAAAATAAACATGCATCGTAAGAACAAAAGTTGTTCAGAAGTGAATTTCCTTCGACTTGATGTAAATATCACATAAAAAAATTTTGAACATTTTTTAGCTAATTTCAGCAAGAAAAATATATTTTCACGGAAATGCCTTCACAAGCCAGTGCGAAAGGCTGAAAAACACTAGCAGCTGTGTTTTACTGAAACATACCTAAAAATTTTCGATGTTTTATTGAGTGTGGTGTAACTTTCTTGTGAACTAACGCAATATTTTCTGCATGAGACAGAAATATGGTGCGTATAGCGTATGAATACAAACGCAAATTTTCGGCTTGAAATTTTAAAAAACTGGCTCAACAAAAAAGTTAAAATTAGGCACATAAATGCACCTAGTCGTCTTCGAGCGCAAAATTTGATTTTGAGCAAATCAATAGTGTTTAAAAAAATTAGTCAAATTTATGTTTTTCGAAAATCGCGATTTTAGTGTTTCTCAATATATCAATCATATCCATGAAAAATGACAGTTTGCGACCGCTCGATCACGTTGAGGCGAGCAAAATGAGCTATTCGTTCTGCAACAGCTAGTTAGTTGTGAAGAGAAATCGCAAGCCAAAGTTCCACTCACGTTTGGTCTACAGCGAATGCTGATTTGTCTCAATCAACTTCATTTTTTGTGTTTAGGCATACTTTTACACCAGCTTGCCATTGTTTATCCAAAACTGGCCCCAGAGTCCCAGACTGCCGTTTTTTGAAAAGTCACATTTCAGGAGCGCCACCTTAAAAAAGTTAGAGTTGTTTTAGTACAGCCGGTTTTTCGCTTGTTAACAGAAAAGTATCTAAGTCTAGTTCTCCGACCAAGGCTGAGCGCAGTAGCGTACCCAGGATTTCGCGAAGGGGGGGGGCTGAACTGCTGGTCGACGACCGGGGGGGGGGGGTGGAACGTACACGCAGTCCGCGGCAATCTGCGGAAGGTTTAGCTTTTTAGAATTTTTAAACTGATTGCATTGATGTTGAAAAAATGTCATGTCTTGCAATCATAGTGGTTGCAGGGGTCTGGGAGCGGCAGCCCCCAGAAGCTGGAGCTTTTTTAGAACTTTGAAATAAAATTTGCATTGAAAAAGCAATTCTAAGCGACACTGGTCGTAAAATCAGAGTGGTTGCAGGGGTCTGGGGGCAGCAGCCCCCAGAAGCTGGAGCTTTTTTAGAATTTTGAAATAAAATTTGCATTGAAAAAGCAATTCTAAGCAACACTAGTCGTAAAATCAGAGTGGTCGCGGCGGTCTGGGGGCGGCAGCCCCCAGAAGCTGGAGCTTTTTTAGAATTTTGAAATAAAATTTGCATTGAAAAAGCAATTCTAAGCAACACTAGTCGTAAAATCAGAGTGGTCGCGGGGGTCTGGGGGCGGCAGCCCCCAGAAGCTGGAGCTTTTTTATAATTTTGAAATAAAATTTGCATTGAAAAAGCAATTCTAAGCAACACTGGTCGTAAAATCAGAGTGGTTGCTGGGGTCTGGGGGCGGTGCGGTAGCCCCCAGAAGCTGGAGATTTTTTTTGAATTTTGAAATAAAATTTGCATTGAAAAAGCAATTCTAAGCGACACTGGTCGTAAAATCAGAGTGGTTGCAGGGGTCTGGGGGCAGCAGCCCCCAGAAGCTGGAGCTTTTTTAGAATTTTGAAATAAAATTTGCATTGAAAAAGCAATTCTAAGCAACACTAGTCGTAAAATCAGAGTGGTCGCGGGGGTCTGGGGGCGGCAGCCCCCAGAAGCTGGAGCTTTTTTAGAATTTTGAAATAAAATTTGCATTGAAAAAGCAATTCTAAGCAACACTAGTCGTAAAATCAGAGTGGCCGCGAGGGTCTGGGGGCGGCAGCCCCCAGAAGCTGGAGCTTTTTTATAATTTTGAAATAAAATTTGCATTGAAAAAGCAATTCTAAGCAACACTGGTCGTAAAATCAGAGTGGTTGCTGGGGTCTGGGGGCGGTGCGGTAGCCCCCAGAAGCTGGAGCTTTTTTTTTGAATTTTGAAATAAAATTTGCATTGAAAAAGCAATTCTAAGCAACACTGGTTGTAAAATCAGAGTGATCACAATCACAGGAAAACCAGCGATCCGAATTCCCTATAAATCACCATCTAAGACTTCAGTTATGGGGTATTCGGAGGGTTTTTGGACGTTTTAATGAAAGGTTTGGATGTCTTAATCTTATTTAAATAAGTTATAAAATATAAATACAATCTAAAACTTTTTGGATTAAATTCGGATAAAATTTAGACATTCTTAAGATGTCACTGTGGATTGGTTCATCAGTAAATGCTCCTAACCAATCAGTTTTAGGCACCATTTAGGCATCATTTTTAAATAGGTCCGAAATCTGTCCGAATATCTTCCGAAGTCTTAGATGGTGATTTATATAATGGGAATTCGGATTGCTGGTTTTCTGGAGCTGGAGTATTTTTAAAATTTTGAAATATTTGCATTGAAAAACCAATTCTAAGCAACACTTGTCGTGAAATCACACAAACTTGATTGACTTGACTAGTAACTTGTCGCGCAGTTTCCAGTGGTATGGGGGCGGCTGCTTCCAGGAAGGAAATCGAGAATTTTTTATTTTTAGGCAAATTTAGTGTAATGGAGACGTATCATAAAATTTTTTTGGTCGGTCCATAAAAGCTAAATGGGAAACACATCCTTGTTTAAAAATTTGTCTGAACATTGAATAAACCCAGCGAGATGACACCGCAAAGCGAAGTAAAGTCAGCGCGGTGGTTCCGGAAGCAAGCGGCCTCCGGAAAAATTTTTCGATTTGAGGGCAAATTTCATCAATTTACGGCTGCAAAAATTAGCCCATGGGGGGACTAGCAAACCTGAAAAATACGTTGTATACAGGAAAAAAATGAAGAAAAACCATGTGTGACTAAGGCTGTCCGTAGACATTCGTTCTCCACTCCACCCACCGCACGGTTTTTAATTAAAAGCCACACGAAATATCTATTTAGTGGACCTATTTTTTTGAGTAGAGCACCTTGGGGGATGCATTTTTGCTTCAAGAATCCCTATTTCATTTTTTGGATTTTCTGAGATATGACCCCCCGAAATCTGAACCCTCAGTGAGGGACGTTTTACAATTTTTTTCCGAAGCCCTGGATTCTTGCGTTCTAATCGTGTCTAAATGGTGTCAGATTATTGTTTACAATTTTTTAGAATCAAAACAAAGGCTCTTTGACCGTGTTCCAGCCGAAAAATTGGCCGAATTCGCCAGAAACGACCAATTTTTGACCAAATTCAAACTTGGCCTTAATTTAGGCTTGGGCTTAGGCTTAGGCTTAGGGCTTAGGCTTAGTATGGGGCTTAGGCTTAGGCTTAGTATCAGGCTTAGGCTTAGGTTCAGGCTTAGGCTTAGGCTCAGGCTTAGGCAATAAAAAATCGAAATTTTCAGAAAAAATCCTGCCAGCTTAGCCTAGAGAATCCTGCCAACTTAGCCTGGACGATGCCTTAAAACATCATAACGCACTCAAAACTATCCAAAAACAAAGATTATAGCCAATTTTGGCTTCGAACTTTGGCCTACGTTCACGTCCAAAAAACACTGAAAATGCTATTTTCAAGGGGTCATAGCTCAGAAAATCCAAATTTGTGGATAGGGGTTTTATTACAAAAAATGCTTCCCCCAAGGTGCTCTACTCCAAAAAATAGGTCCACTATTCCCCCCTCCCCAACTGCACTTGATCCAAAAAAATTTGAAAATTTTTGAGCTAATTTCAGCAAGGAAAATATGGCCCGAATTCACATACTAACACTAACGCTTAAACTTAGTGTTTACACTTAGTGTTAGCGCTTATAAGCGCTAAGTGTTATTCACAAACTTGACCTTTTAACATGCTAAACATACTTAAGCGCTTAGCGTTTAGCAAACGCTTAGCGTTAGTTTGTGAATAACTCTTAGTATGTAAATACGACGTAGCTTTAGTTACAGCAAGGCTCATCACATAAACATATAAATTTCAAAATTACAAAACTAAGCCTAAGCCTCAGCCTAAGCCCAAAATAAGCTTGTTATTAACTCCGAGACTAAGCCTAAGCCTAAGCCTAAATCCAAACTTGAGCCGATATTTGAGTGATTTTGAAAACACACACGCACACTCACACGTGTGGAGCCTTGCTGTAAGGAGAGTAAAATGTAAATACGGGCCTTTATTTTCATTTTACTCTCCTTACAGCAAGCCTCCACACGTGTGAGTGTGCGTGTGTGTTTTCAAAATCACTCAAATATCGGCTCAAGTTTGGATTTAGGCTTAGGCTTAGGCTTAGGTTTGGTCCCAGAGTTAATAACAAGCTTAGTTTGGGCTTAGGCTGAGGCTTAGGCTTAGTTTTGTAATTTTGAAATTTATATGTTTATGTGATGAGCCTTGCTGTAACTAAAGCTACGTTTTATTTTCACGGAAATGCCTTCACAAGCCAGTGCACTCACACGTATGTAATGAATTTGAAAGGCTGAAAAACACTAGCAGCTGTGTTTTACTGAAACATACTTAAAAATTTTCAATGTTTTATTGAGTGTGGTGTAACTTTCTTGTGAACTAACGCAATATTTTCTGCATGAGACAGAAATATAGTGCGTATGAATACAAACGCAAATTTTTGCTTGAGATTTTAAAAAACTGGCTCAACAAAAAAAGTTAAAATTTGGCACATAAATGCACCTAGTCGTCTTCGAGCGGTCGCAAAATTTGATTTTGAGCAAATCAATAGTGTTTAAAAAATTAGTCAAATTTATGTTTTTCGAAAATCGCGATTTTAGTGTTTCTCAATATATGAATATATCATATTTTAGACTAAATTATGCTATTTTTGACTAAAAATGCTATTTAACATATGAATAAATAATTTTTAACGTAATTTCAAGTTTTAATACAGTTATAACAGTAGTGGTCACTCCACCTATATTACACACTGTACTCCGTAATGTTCATAGTTTATAAAGGCGTTATGTTCAGAGGCGTTACTCGTTATTTATTCATTCATTCATTTATTGTTCATTATTACCATAGTGAATACAATGTTATAATGAACACAGCCTGCGGCAATGAACAATGTCGAACCCTGAAAAAATGAAATTAAGACTAAATGACACTGGACGGTATATAGCGCAGGCGTGGCAAACAGCCACATTTTTTGGCCAGCAAAAAAACTCACAGGGACACTCTTGCAATTTCTGCGAGTTAGCCAAACAGTTCAGAGTTCAGTTCTTGACTAACTTTACCTATGGGTAATTTTAAGAATAAGGCCTCGAGATTCTGGGCAAAATTATCTTGAGATTTAACTTTTGTAAACAAGACAGGAAAACCGGATCACGTGCGGTTGGAGGATGGTGGACCTAGTTTTTTGGAGTAGAGCACCATCATCTACAAACTTAGGGTGGCGCTCCTGAAATGTGACTTTTCAAAAAACGGCAGTTTGGGGTCAATTTTAGTTACACAATGGCAAGCTGGTGTAAAAGTATGCCTAAATACAAAAAATGAAGTTGATTAATACAAATTAGCATTCACTGTGGACCAAACGTGAGTGGAATTTCGGATTGCGATTTCTCTTCGCAAGTAAGTGGCTGTTGCACAATCAATAGCTCAATTTGCTCGCCTCAACGTGATTGAGCGGTCGCAAAAAGTCATTTTTGATGAATATGATTGATATATCGAAAAACACTAAAATCGCAATTTTTGAAAAACATAAATTTGGCAAAACATACATCAAATTTTGGACCGCTCGAAGATGACAAGGTGCATTTATGTGCCAAATTTAAACTTGTTTCGTTGAGCCAATTTTTTAAAATCACAAGCCGAAAATTTGCGTTTGTATTCACACGCACTATATTTCTGTCTCATGCAGAAAGTATTGCGTTAGTTCACAAAAAAATTATACCACACTCAATAATACACCAAAAATTTTTAAGCATGTTTCAGTAAAACGCAGCTGCTAGTGTTTTTCAGCCTTTCAAACTCATTACATACGTGTGAGTGCACTGGCTTGTGAAGGCATTTCCGTGAAAATCTATTTTTCTTGACGAAATTGCTTAAAAATGTTCAAAAAAAATTTTTATGTGATATTTACATCAAATTGAAGGAAATTCATTTCTGATCAACTTTTGTTCTTACGATGCATGTTTATTTTTGCGCGTTTTCAAAATAATGGCCAAAACCCACATTTCAGGAGTGCCACCTTAAATAGCATTTTTAGTAAAAAACAGCATAATTTAGGCTAAAATATTTATTGCATTTCTAACATAATCAAAGCTTTCTGTGCGTTTAAACTTGTTATTTTAAAATTTTTACACATCTAAGCAGAAAACATAACTGCAATGTTTCTCTGTAGAATTGTTAAAAACACAAATTGGTTTAAAAAAATAACAAGTTTAAACAAACAGAAAGCTTTAATTATGTTATAAATGCAATAAAATATGTTAAATTAAAAAAAGAAAAAAGGTAAACAACGTTAAACAAACCCAGAGATTGAACCGTCGACCCATCCGTTGGCGAGTAGCGCCTCCGACCACTCGGCTATCCTGACGCGGCGGCGACGTGCAAAATCCCCTTTATAAACTATGAACATTACGGAGTACAGTGTGTAATATTTGTGGAGTGACCACTACTGCTATAACTGTATTAAAACTTGAAATTATTTTAAAAATTATTTATTCATATGTTAAATAGCATTTTTAGTGATAAATAGCATAATTTATGCTAAAATATTGCTCAATTAAATCTTTTTGAAAATTCCCTCTATTTTGCAGTGAGTTAAAACTGAGGTACATAGTTGAACTATTATCGACTGAAAATTGCTGATTAAGTGCATATCAACATTTTAAAAATATGTTGTAATCAAGTTTTAAGCGTTATTTGTGATCAGTTTTGTGCAGTCAGGCACTAAAGACAGTTGGTGCAACCTTTTGGGAAATGACCAATGGTCAGTCGCCAGTGAGAAAAGTGAACCATTTTTGAAATTAAGCAGTAGTAGCAATTCTTGCAGCTTCAGATAGGCTAAATCACATGACTCATATCTGCAACCTGTGAAAAAAATCTTGATTTGCCCCCCTAGTGGTCAAGTGGTCAGTTTACCGGGTGTATTAAATTCAGCTACAGTACACTACAGTAAAATAAGGAGTCGGGACAAATAGCCCGCGTTATTTTCCACACTATGACAGGAAATCTGGACCGTGAAAGTATTCAAGAATTGTTTTAGGAACCAAAATGCACTTTTTCTTCGACAGTTAATAAGTGGACACTGAGTGGATATTGAGTAGACATCAATAGCTCATTCGAAAGTTCGTCAACTGGACATAAACCTACAATATATTATGAATGTTACTTGTGAAATTGGTAGGCGTACAGTAACTTTTTCGTCAGAGTGAACAGTAGACAGTAGTCAGTGATGGTCACTATGAAATTCTACTCGTCCCAAGGGTCAAGAATATTTATACTTTGTTGGGGCTATCTCTTACCATTTTTATGCAACAAGCAAAACATTAAGTGACTCAACCCTCTTTGGTCAGACTTTAGTTGCTCCGTTGTCATAACAACGCTGCAGTTCCAGCTTTTTTGTTCCTTCTAGAGAAGGAACTATTGTTTTGAAATTAATTGCTCATAGCGTTTAGCGCTACTGAGCAGGCTGCATAGCCAGTATGTTTTACGCGTATTTTCAGCTTGGGAGCTGCCTGCTGATTTTTGTCTGCGTATATGCAGAAAAAAATCAGTAATCGATGTACACTGCTGTAGCCATGTACTTTTTCAGAATCGGCACCGGGATGTTTCACTAGCAGTATATAAGAGCCATTAGACAACACTGTTTATCGCTTCTTCCAGCTGATTCGCTCAGTTCAGATTAAAGTGTAACTTTTGAGCCAAATGGCTCGATGCAGCGGGATGCTTAACATCCTGCAGCACTTTTTTGTACGTACTACGTAGTTAGTTAGATTACGTAAGAATAAGCTGGTTATGAAGTATTGAACCGAAGTAGGATACGAAGTGTAGCTTACGGTAAGTATGGAATAGAGAACCAATTCATTTAAACCTGAAAGGTAAGACACCGGGGAAGGAACCTTGCCCCTTTTGGGGCCTACTTGTTTCAGCTGCTCCAGCTTTTTTTCTAATGTCCACGTGTCATTGTGGTAGTAACTACCTACGTATGTACGTAGTACGGAAACATGTGAAGCACGGCTAAAGTGCACACACACAAAATTTTGCATTAGTAACATTCATAACATCAAATAAATATCTTTTACTTGAGATATGTCTCAAATCACAACAGGTGTTACGTTTATCTCACATTACATACATAGCCTCAATTTGTTAACTATTTTGAACAGTTCACACATATTTTACGGTTAACACAAACGCATGTATGGGAAGTGAAATGGTCAGCAATTAAACGGGATTGCAGCAATCCATGACACAGAGCAGTTATGTTATTGTAATAATTACTGCTGTGTATAGTTTGGCAATATTGTTATCTGTTTCGAAATCAGGGATTTCTTATTGTCGCTAGCGTGGTTATGTTTTACACTTATACCGTGACTTATCCAGTATATGCAGTTCAATACATGAAACATTTTTCTAACTGTTTGCTGATTAAGGCCGTGTTTACAATGAGTTTTTTTTAGCTGACCGAGTAGTTGAAAAAAGGCTTTTGAAAAAAGCCGAGCTATATTCTTTCAAGTTGAAAAAACCGAGCTTTTTTTCGCCATTTCCGGCTTTTTTTCAGCTGCTCGAGCAGCTGCAAAAAAGCCGAAAGCGGCGAAAAAAAGCTGGAGCAGCTGAAAATTTGCGTTTGTATTCACACGGACTATATCTCTGTTTAATGCAGAAAATGTTGCGTTATTTCACAAAAAATCATACCATACTCAATAAAACGGTGCAACTGAGGCAGGTCACAGAACTTGACAGCCCCACCAGAAGCACAAATTCTAAAAAATATCTCATGAATTAGTGCTCAATTTGTGCTAATTTGTGCCGTTAAAATTAGGTCGCCAGCTGCCCCTGTTCCAGAGACAGGATGTTAGCTTCCGATTTTTGAATGCTTCCAAAATTTTGCTGTAAAAATAACATCCAGAACTTGTGCTTCTAAAGAATAACGTTTTTTGTTAATATCATGCCAGATCTGGGGCCTGTTGCATAAAACTTTCAATAGGTGAAATAGGTTCAATAGGTCAACAGTTGTTGGACGTTTGCGTTGCATAGAACGGCAACAGGCGATAGGTTCGCTAGCGCTAGCTCAATAGGTGTTTTGCGATAGATGCGATAGGATGGCGTTGTATGAAAAACCTATCACCTAATGGCACCTTTCCAGTTTTACCTTTAAATTAGAGCTTTATTTCAATAGATTAGCGGGGTACCTATTGCACTACTTAAAAGTGCAATATTATTGTAATTTTTCAGCAACTTTTTTAGTTGTGTAGAATAATTATTTCCGCATGTACTCACGAAATTTTAATTGTGAAATTTGCAAAATTTGAATTCTATCAATTAAGGTTTTTGAGAAAAAATTTTCTGCAACATGTTTATTGATCTATTAATTTATTTGACAGATTTGTTTATTTAATTGTAGGATTATGTGGAATGACGATAGTGACAGCAACTCCACTACGGAGGATTTTGAGCTACCGTTAGCAAAACGCCCGCGTGTATTTCGACAGCG
Source organism: Trissonchulus sp. WLG1_4 (assembly GCA_030248245.1). NCBI lineage: Eukaryota > Metazoa > Nematoda > Enoplea > Enoplida > Ironidae > Trissonchulus > Trissonchulus sp. WLG1_4. Next base: position 54,517 of record JASANF010009492.1, read on the forward strand.
GATTAACTTTGACCGCCTGCCCGATGAGGTTACTACGAGATTCCACCTCACCAAAGGGCATATAGCCACGTTGACAAGTCGCCTTAAACCAATCTTGGAGCATCCGACCAATTGTGCGCTCACCACTCAGCAACAAATAACTGTTGCACTACGATACCTTGCTACAGGTACGGCATCTTATTATTAACTACAACATTTCACGGTTTTCAAGTTTTAATGAACCTGAATACAGCCTTCACAATGGTGATCATTATGAGATCAGACCAAATTGACTCAAAAACGTACAAAAAATAACAAGATCGAATTGAGATGACAGTTGAGTAACATTCTTTTGAAACGTCAGAAAACAGTTATTGGGTCTTTTTCCATATCACCATTTTTTTTCGGAATTTCAAAAAAAGTTTCCATTGGAGGCAGCGATGATGAGACAAACGGTGGGGCAGATGTAGAAGTAGAGGGACGGTCATAGGTCACCTCCGTTAGTCCCAGTTCTCCTCTCAGCTTAGCGTTCACAAGTTCCCAATTTTCGCAACGAAGCTCTAATTCTCGAACCTGAAATAAGAAACATGTATATTTGTAACTAAAAATATTTTTTAGCCTGTTATGGCTGTATGTGGTCCAGAATTGAAGTTTTATTACGTGGCCGCCAACTGGCCCGGAAGCGTGAATGATGCCAGGGTGTTCCGGAGTAGCAACTTGAAGCAACGGCTACACAACGGGTGGCGTGCGTTTCCTATGTCATACATTCTAGGTGACTCTGGCTATGGTAATTGTGACTATCTGCTTACTCCGATACTTCTGCCTAAAACTGCCAAGGAAGAAAAATATAATCGGGCTCATAAAAAACTAGACGGTTGATTGAATGCGCTTTTGGTGTCTTGAAACAAAGATTTCGGTGTCTGCTGGGACGATTAGAATTGGAGCCCAAATTTGTTTGCGCTATTGTAAAATGTTGTATGATACTGCATAACTTTTTTTTGAACGATCAAGAGGTTGAGTATGCTATTGAATATATAGAAACTGATCGTGCAGATAACAATATTGAAAGTGAGGCAAACAGCGATGAGCCAAGTGTGACTCGAAGATCAGAAATTGTCGCGTTGTTCTGAACTTGATAGACATTAAGGGTGAAATGCATAAAGGCAGTCTAATGTTAAAAGCAGTCTATGGCATGATATTTCAATAATTTAGAACACGTAACAAAAATTTGTACGCAAATTCTATAGTTAGATTTGTGTCCTTAGAAGGAATTTAGCAAGACTTAGCTAAGCCTAAGACTGCCTTTTTGCGTTCCACCATAAATATCTGATGTGAGTTAATTTTTTCACAAATGACAATCATATGAACATACTGAAGAGTTGTTATTTTGATTAAAATGACAGTAAACAAAATGAGTGTGTGTCGCGTTAAAAGATAATTTCGTAAGTACACAAGGGTATACCAATATATAAAGTACAAGGTAATGCCATCATATACAGTTGACTACATAATGTAATCTTAAAGCGAACAAACTTACTATAGCATAATTTCGCATGTTTGGCCAAGTTTGATCTCGTAAGTAACGCTATCCTTTTCCTTTTGTTGGATCAAATCCGTGTTCTTGAATGCAAGTTTTATAAAAATTTTCCCATAGAAAATTTTTATCTTTTAGTTCCAACGAAGCAGAGAAAGCGCCAAATAACTTCTCTTTGTTTTCTTTACTAAAATTTAGTAACACAAGTTTCTACTAACTTTGTTTTTGTTTTAGGGCCATCTAAAAAAACTGACAAATTGCTGAATAAAACTGAAAAAATAGCAAATACAAATAATTAACAAAAAAATTAGCTACAAGTACTAGATTTACTAAGAAAGAAAAACTAGCTACAAGCACTTTAATAGCAATAAAAATGTCTAAAGGACATTAACCATATAATGGACAAAAAATATGGCAAAATTTAAATCCTAATGAAAACAAACTAGTTTGCATACTATAAGATAACTGCACAAAAAATAAAAACAAAATTTTACACTAATGATTACAAAAAATACAGAAAAAATCCTTAATTACATAAGAAAACATGTACATAAGTGAGTGTGCGTGTTTGAACAGCCTATCGAAGTAAGCCTATCGCACCTATGTATTGAACAAACACCTATTACAATAGGTGTTTTATGCAATGAAGTTCAATAGGGCCTATTGCCTATTGAACCTATTGCACCTATCGCCTATTGGACCTATTGCCTATTGTTTTATGCAACTGGCCCCTGGTGAAAAAATGAATTAAGGGGGTAGTGTCGCGAAAGCAGTCGATTTTGCGGAACTGTAAAACATTTTTAGATAAAAATAAGACATCATTCTTTATAAGTTTTGAAAATATATGTTGAGGCAAATATTTTCGCCAAGTTTCATCAAAATTGATGCAGTATACTGTTTGCAGTAAGGTCGCAAAGTCGGAAAAATGACGTTTTAAAAACCTATTCACATTCGATTTTTACGTACAATTATCAACTTATTTGTTTAGTTTGTTTACATAGACTAAAAGGACATATGTTTTAGTTTATGCACACAAAATTTAGTGCAAATTGCTTGAGTGGTTGCGGAGTAATACCTGTTTGAACTGTGAAACTGTGCGTAAACAGTGAAGTACTCACAGCAATAATGATAAATTGTGAATAATTTAGACGCTTATTTTAAAATCAAAAGAAAAACGAACCTTTATTTTTCTTTTTTCTTATTTGTGGCGAAAAACTGTTCGTCGACACGTTATGTGTGCTTCACAAGCTGGCCAATCTGATATATGGCTGAATTTTTTGAATTTTCATGTCCTTATTGTGTGATGTCTGGCTTACAATCGGTGATTGGTTCAAGATATTGGTAGATATTGGTAGTCTACTGTCTGGCAGTACTTATTTAACACAGTATAGCATTGGACTAGTTTCTCAGTGAACGTACAAGTTCAAAGCAAAAAGATCTCTTTTTGCAACCTATGAGCAAAACTGCTTTCGCGACACTACCCCCTTAAGGGGGTAGTGTCGCGAAAGCAGTCGATTTTGCGTAACTATAAAACATTTTTAAAAAAAGATACGACATCGTTCTTTATATATTTTGAAAATATATGTTAAGGCAAGTATTTTCGCCAAGTTTCATCAGAATCGATGCAGTATACTGTTTGCAGTGAGGTCGCAAAGTCGGAAAGATGACGTTTTAAAAACCTATTCACATTCAATTTTTTCGTCACAATTATCAACTTATTTGTTTAGTTTGTTTACATAGACTAAAAGGACTTATGTTGTAGTTTATGCACACAAAATTTAGTGGAAATTGCTTGAGTGGTTGCGGAGTAATACCTATTTGAACTGTGAAACTGTGCGTAAACAGTGAAGTACTCACAGCAATAATGATAAATTGTGAAAAATTTAAACGCATATTTTAAAATCAAAAGAAAAACGAACCTTTATTTTTCTTTTTTCTTATTTGTGGCAAAAAACCGTGCGTCGACACCTTATGTGTGCTTCACAAGCTGGCCAATCTGATATCTGGCTGAATTTTTTGAATTTTCATGTCCTTATTGTGTGATGTCTGGCTTACAATCGGTGATTGGTTCAAAATATTGGTAGATATTGGTAGTCTACTGTCTGGCAGTACTTATTTAACACAGTATAGCATTGGACTAGTTTCTCAGTGAACGTACAAGTTCAAAGCAAAAAGATCTCTTTTTGCAACCTATGAGCAAAACTGCTTTCGCGACACTACCCCCTTAAATATCACTTGAATATGAAGAAATTATTGCTTGGCTTAGGCGTAATAAAATTTTAGTAAATTTTTCTGCATTTTTGTTTTGGAGAGGCGTGGCGCGGGAGGGTGTCATCTAGGGCGTATGACCAATTTTTAGGATTTTCTGGGGTTTTCTAGAACGTTTCTAGTATTTTAGGGTTTTTTTCTAGAATTTTTTTGCTATGTTTTTTTGGAATATTCTAGGATCTATACAGGGAAAGTATACTCAAAATTACATGCAGTTAAAGTTAGGCTAACTTTACCCACAGGTAAAGTGGAGGTAAAGTCGTATTCTCAAACAATGCTTAAAGCCAATGTGATAGCCAATGTTACCCTTAAGATTCGGTCCAGAAAAGTGATTTATCTTGTTTCGCAGAATTTTTAACGTTACCTTTACCCACAGAATTAACTTTACCTTCACCTTACCTGTGGCCGTGGGTAAAGTTAGCCTAACTTTACCTGCAGGTAATTTTGAGAATACGGCCCCAGTTTACTTTACTGTACTTTTAAAAAAATTTTGCTGAACTTCTTGATTCCTAAATTAAAATTAAAAAATTTCTAAATCACTCGTTCTAGAGTTTTCAGTGTTTTTTTCGAAAGTTTCAAGGGTTCCAGAAAATTTTGGGATTTTTTAGCATATTTTTTTTGTCTGAGGTTTTCTAGATTTTTCTTTGGGTAAAATTTCCTAAATTTTTTTCTGCATTTCTGTAAAATTTATCTGAAATTCCGCTGAGAGTCTGTAAAATGTCTCTGAATGAAAACATCTGCAACATAAAAGGTTTTACATTCCTGGTTTACTTGTAACAGAAAATTTCAACCTTGCACTCGGATTACAAAAAATATATAACTAAAAAATACATTAATGTTACAAAAAATGACTGAAAGTTACAAAAATTGCTTGCACAGTATAATTACAAAAGATTGTGACAAATTTATGACATGCTGGTTTGTAATATATAAATTGTATATATTTTTTGTATATAATAGTTTCTTTTTAGTATGTCCTTTCGAAAGTAGCATTTTCAGTGTACCATTGAGCGTTGTGTTTCATGAAATCAAAAAAATTAGTATATGGGTTTTTGAAGCAAAAATGCTTCTTTAAAGGTCCTCTGATCAAAAATAGGTCCACTATGGCACTGTGTCCCCTCCATAACTTATACTTTGCTTTAATCCATTTGCAACTGTCCCCTCCACAACTTATACTTTGCTTTAATCCATTTGCTGTCCTTGGTGTAACCGTATCTTTATTGTCATATTTTTAGCCGCATATGCTACATATTTAGCGAAATTTTGCATCATGTTTTGGCAGTCACATCCCACTTCGCAGTCCAACATCAATACCTTACTAGAAAATGACGTAAGATAAATATATACTTATTTCTAGCTTTTATGGCATTATTATTTAGATTTGCCACAAATATACGTGGACAAATGATACTATATGATGATATATGATACAATACTGACGTTGAAATCTGCTAAGGTGTTTTGTGTTACTACACTATGGCAGACGTAACGACAATAAGACAGTAGATTAAATAAACAGAAACTGCACAAGTTAGTATATACCGATATAGCAATATTGATAGGGTTTTAGCAATATTGATAATGATAGGGTTTGATGAAGTAGCAGGGTGGTGGGGGCGGTAGCCTCCAGAAAAAAAAAACAGGAGAAAAGTTATATTTTGGGGCCAAATGTTGTTCATTGGAGAGTCAGCAGAAATTTTTGTAGCCGGGAATAAAAACCAAACGGAACAGCCATAATCCTTGGGTTGTCTTGTCATTAGGAAAAATTTCTGGACTGGGCTAATTCCTTCCCTTACCCGAAAAACCAAACGGAACAGCCATATAGTTAATCCTTGGGTTGTCTTGTCATTAGGAAAAATTTCTGGACTGGGCTAATTCCTTCCCTTACCCGCTAGGATACGCCCTTGTTGTTCACATAGGTCAGCAAAGCAGTCAAAATGTCAAAACAATATGATATTATATGTAAAGATTATAGAAATCCCCGTTTAGCGTTTAGACGCTCCCCTGAAGCCGGCTATTCCTTAGATTGTCGACGTTCGACTTTGACTGTAAAAGCATGGACTACAATTTCACAATTACTAGAAGATCAATAAATGACAACAGCTGGGGATCTGGCGGTGGCAGCCCCCAGAAGCTAGCTAAATATCTTTTTTGACGCAGTGATAATGGTGACGCAGGTAGATAATTGCACTACTGCTGCGGAGATCTGCTGATGTTCAAGATTTTAAGGCTAAGTACGACGTTGACGAAGTGCAGCGGTAAACAATCAACACATAACACGATTTTCAGAAAAATTAGAATAAAAAATAAAAAAAGTTTGGAATCAAACTCATAGTTTGGTATATATTTGGGGCCGACCACGGAACCGGCATGAAGTTTAGGGTGTGAGGCGAAACGTTTTTGAAATTATACGAAATGCTGAAATTTCTTCATATACAAAGAAGCTTTCGGCCGAATAATAAAAAAACAAAAGGTGGAACCCTTGTATACAACTTCACAATATTGATAATAGCGCAGCCACCCATCTAGATCCGCCCTTCACTGTTTAGTTCGTATATAATAGTATTTATATATACACACATATATATATATATATATATATATATACACTAGTATATGAATGTATATATATAGTCCTTTTTTAGTTTTTGTCAGCACAAATGTCAAATACCTTATTTGATTTTTAGAAAGTGGAATTGAACGACTTGTTGTCAGATCCGTACGTCGTGCAAGAAGTGAAATGCAGTAATAAAGCCCTTGTAGACTTGTGAGTTTTGTAATTGTACGAATGTTGTTATTGTGCTAATTACTTGTACTGTAAGTTGCTTTGTAATGCTTTGTCAGTTAATTACAATTATATGCTTCAAAGAACACTGATTTGTTGTAAACAGTAGAGCACGTTTTTTGTGATCGAACTTCAAAGGTGTTTTTTCGTTGCTTTTTGTGTCAATTATATTTCATATTTGTTTCAGTTTCGTGCAAGAAAAAGTACTTATGGAATTGATGAATATGTGCTTAACGGAACCGCCGGGTGATGCGTTAGATAAGGCAAAATTTAAGTTAGTCTTGATTTGTTTGATGTCTTTAAGCATTCTTTTCTACTTTCACTTCGATTTGGTTATTTTTTATAATATATAGCCAATAAGTTAGGTAAAAAAAATACGATCGAAAACATGAGGTAAAAAATACACCCCTTTCCAAGAAAAACCCCAACAGGTGTTGAATATATACAAAGGAAGCACTGCTACTGCTGCATTACTTAAACATATTACCTAGTAATAATCTGTGTTCAGCTTACAATACGAAGCTGACAAAATCATGCACCCAAAACATGGCTCATTTTACAAGGGTCAACAAAATTTTGACAAGCTTCTCTTGTCACCGGGTCTAGCTGTTTTCCGGTACCAGCTGCGCATATGGCATAGTCAACTACCCTTCTTTCAAACTGTAAATGGTTCTTCTCTATTGGTACTGGTTGGCGCGTTCGGGAGCCATAATTTTTCATCCCCCATTTTTGGTTGATTTGTGGGGAAAAAATACGGGTACTTTTTGCTTTTATGTCGTGTTTTCAAGCCAAAACAACTTCCTTTGCAGAAAAAAGTAAGAACAGGAAGGTGCTACGGCTGCCAAGTGTACTACGACCACCGACTGCTAACAGAGCGGTTCCAGCTACACAAGGGTGTTCAAATGATGAGCCCAGCTACATAAATACACATACAGACGCACAGATGCCTAAGTTGCGAAGCTGATGAGTGATGATAATATTGGTTATTCACTCTTTAAAATACATAATCTGGGAACAATTTTGTGGTACAACACGATTTGAATATTGACAGCAATGAAGGAAATTTTAACTAATTTAAGACTATAATTAAGTATACAAAAACTATCAAGCAGGGCGTCGCCATCAATTTTGGCGTCCGCAGTACAATCTTTACGTCAAATGATTCAGTTTACCGCCAAGAAATAATACGTAGACGGAAAAAATTTAGAAAAAAAAGAGTGTAGTCATACATGTACACGAGGTCTCGGTCTGGGGGGGGCTTGTCCCAGAATTTTTGAAAAGGGGGCTTGTCCCGAGTTTTCGGCGGCTTGAGCGGACAAAAACGCAAAAATTTGGAATTTTTGCCAGAAAAGTTAAATTTTCGGCAAAATTTGGCCATTTTTAGACATTTTTTTGCTTTTTGCTTCTTTTTGAAGCAGCTTACGGCGGTCTGGGGCATTTTTTGAGTGTTCGGGCACCTTTGTTGGAGGGGAGCTTGTCCCGGCGGTTCAAATCTGAGGGGGGGGCTTGTGCCGGGATCTCGAATCTGGGGCGGGGGGGGGGGGCCTCCCCCCCCCCCCCCCCCAGACGCCAGACCCCCCCCCAATGTACATCTGTGAGTGTAGTGTAAAAAGTAGTCGTGGTGTTATTGGGGCTCCAATTTCAGTGGTCTTTTCTTTTATGTGTGAGTTAGCTTTTTGGCATTTTGGCATAACTGTAGAAGCATTTTGGCCTGCGTTTCTTGGATGGGTCAGAATCGACCCGTATTTTTTTCCCCGCTACCGTATTTTTTCCCCCAAAATGGGGGTAAACAAATACGTTTATTTTTCGATTTATATAAAATTAGTAATGCAGAGAAAAAAGTTTAATATGTGGTTTTGTAGAGCAACTCCGCGAGGTATTGTTGGAAAAAAAGTTTGCCCGAGAAACTTATTCCAGGAAAGCAAAAAACCTTGTACTCATTTTTGTATTTTTCACCCCATTTGACTATACCTTTTTTGGGCCAAAAAACACCCACTTTAACAATTTTTGACCAAAATTTGAGTAAAAAATCGTATTAAATTTTATAAAAATGCCATTTTTTTGAATTTTGGCTGGAAATTTTTTCGGTATTTACACCACTGTAAGATAACGCTAGCTAGCAATATTGCTGCAGCGCGACGGTACTGTATATAAAGCAATAATGTGATTTTGACGAAAGAAAAATAAAAGTGACGACAGAAGTTTAAAAATGACGCCAGAATGATGAAATCTGATTTTGAAAAAAAACCCTGGTGGGTCATGTCAGACGTACATAGGTACATAGCTTTATATAAATGAAAATAACTGTTACTCTGTAACTTTTAACAGTGCTTCAATATCCTCTTGTAATTACACATGTACACGGGGTTTCAGTCTGAAAGGGGGGTGTCCCTGATTTTTCCGAAAATTTAGGTTGGGCTTATCCCGATATTTTGTGAGTTCGAAAATTTTGTGCGAAATTTCCACTTCGATTTTTAAGCATTTAAGGTGGTAGTTGCGTTTTCGTGGTTTTTATGATTTCTATGTAAACTTTGCGCCACCAGTACTCAAGTTAGAAGCGACGCCTGAGCATAAATTTTTGGGACAGTATTGTAAAGGTCAAAATCCCCAGGCCTGTCTCTCACTTTTTTGAAATTTCACCTGTGGACATTTTTAGAGGGTTTTAATTACAAGAAAATATCTTAAATTTTCGGTGCGTTTGGTTTTCAGCTATTTTCTCAGTAAATTGACTAGTTATTAAAAAAGTGGGGGACATGCCTGGGGATTTTAAACATGTTAAAAACCTTACCGACTTTCATACCCAACAGATGATCGTATGATTCAGAGCTGTGGCGCAAACTTTTTGTAAAAAATTTTAATATTTTGGAAAGGACCTTTCTTTAGTCGCTTATACTGGAAAGAAAATCACAGGTTAAATTTCAAGGCATGGCATACATTTAGGAAAGATATTGTTCTACCTAATGCAAAAGACCGCTTGTGATTTGAATTTGTAAACGCTGAGCTATGGCTTTTTAAAAAAACACCTAAAAACGCAATTACCCCCTTAAGCAGCCGTCTGGGCAAATTTAGAGTTTAAGTGCACCTTTCTTTCAGCACCAAGGAGGGGTTCTTGTATCGATGGGTCAAATCTGAAGAATGTGCTTGTTCCGGAATGTCAAATTTGGTAGAAGGGGTTGAGGGCTTGCCCACCCCAGATCGCCATGTCAATATTATTATTGGGTTGCCGACCCCCCGCGAAGCAGGGGTGCAACCCATTGTATTCATATTCCTGATGTTGTTGTTTTTGTTTTTGTTTTTGTTTTTTTTCCTGTTAGCAAAAGTTTGTTACTCGTTTTTCTCTGAAGTTACTGGGGGGATTGGTCCCAAACTTTGGTGGGGGAACCCCCCCTGTGAGTAGTTGTGCCCCCCCATCTTGGTGACCCCCTGACCCCACGGGGGGCCGGGTCACGTGACCCCCGAAAATGATGGTACACAAGGGGGGACCCTTGTGAACTTGAAAAATTTTTTGTCAGGGATTTGGACAAAACCTCGTCTCTAGGGGTAGTTTGGGCCCCTGAACACGAATCTGGGGTTATTTTTTACCCAGGACCCCCCTGGACCCCCCTATGAACCCCCCCAAGGTACCCCCCTAGGGGGTGCCCAGGGGTCAAATTTTCGAAATTGGGATTTTGGTGTTTTTGGGGCTAATTTGAGCCCCTGAACACGAATCTGAGGTCCATTTTTGTCTAGGAGCTTCCTGGGCCCCTCTATGACCCCCCTCAGGGTACCCCCCTCGTAGGGGGTCCTAAGGGGTCAAATTTTCGAAATTGGGATTTTGGTGTTTTTAGGGGTAATTGGAGCCGCTGAACACGAATTCAAAGTTTATTTTTGCCTAGGACCTCCCTGAACCCCCCTACGGCCCCCTCAGGGAACCCCCCCCCCCTAGGGGGCCCTCAGGGGTCAAATTTTTGAAATTGAGATTTTGGTGTTTTTGGGGGTAATTTGAGCCCCTGAACACAAATTCAAGGTTTATTTTTACCTAGGATCTTGCTGGATCCTTGTACGGGGCCCTCAGTATAACTACCCTAGGGGCCCTCAGGGGTCATTTGAGCCCCTGAACAGGAATCTGGGGGGGTCGAATTTTCGGAATTGAGATTTTGGTGTTTTTAGGGATAATTTGAGCCCCTGAACACGAATCCAAGGTCTGTTTTTGCCTGGGACCTCCGTAAGTTTCCCTATGACTCCCCCTCAGGGTAATCCTCCTCGTAGGGTGTTCTCAAGGGTATTTTTTTGGATTTGAGCTGCTGGTGACGAATTTGAGGTCTGTTGATGCATTTAATTTATTTTTTATTTTTAGGTCGTTGTGTCGGTTTTGATCTGGTATAGGGATGGAAGTGTAGTGTTTTTTGCGAAACCAAGGCCTAGACTTCTATCGTTAGTAGGTATATAACCTCGTGTTCAGTTGAGTGTTTTGAGTTGAGGGAGGTCAAAACCGTACACAAAAAGGCTTGTTGTTGTTTTTTTTTTTGTTGTTTTTTTTCCTGTTAGCAAAAGTTTGTTACTCGTTTTTCTCTGAAGTTACTGGGGGGATTGGTCCCAAACTTTGGTGGGGGGACCCCCCCTATGAGTAGTTGTGCCCCCCACCTTGGTGACCCCCTGACCCCACGGGGGGCCGGGTCACGTGACCCCCGAAAACGATGGAACACAAGGGGGGACCCTTGTGAACTTGTAAAAATTTTTGTCAGGGATTTGGACAAAAACTTGTCTCCAGGGGTAATTTGGGCCCCTGAACACGAATCTGGGGTTATTTTTTACCTAGGACCCCCCTGGACCCCCCTATGACCCCCTTGGGGACCCCCCCTAGGGGGCCTCGGGGGTCAAATTTTAATTTGAGATTTTGGTGTTTTTAGGGGTAACTTGGGCCCCTGAACACGAATTTGGGGTTATTTTTTACCTAGGACCCCCCTGGACCCCCCAATGACCCCCTGAGGGACCCCCCCTAGGGGGTCCTCGGGGTAAAAATTTCGATTTTGATATTTTGTTGTTTTTAGGGGTAATTTGGGCCCCTGAACACGAATCTGTGGTTATTTTTTACCCAGGACCCCCCTGGACCCCCTCATGACCCCCTTAGGGTACCCCCCCTAGGGGGTCCTCTGGGGTCAAATTTTCGAATTTGAGATTTTGGTGTTTTTAGGGGTAATTTGGAGCCCTGAACACGAATCTGGAGTCAATTTTTGTCTAGGAGCTTCCTGGGTACCCCTATGATCCCCTCAGGGTACCCCCTTCTAAGGGTTCAAATTTTCAAAATTGAAATTTTGGGGTTTTTGTGGGTAATTTGGGTCCCTGAACATAAATATCAGGTTTTTTTACCGAAAATACACGATCTTTTGCCTATAATGGACGGTCCTCTGCCTAGAATGGAGAGTCCTCTGACTAGAATAGAGGGTCTTCCGCTTAGACTACAGGGTTCTTTACGAGAATGGATGATTTTCTGCTTCGAACACTAGGTTCTCTGCCTTTAGAGGGTTTTCTGCTAGAAATAGAGGGTCCTCTACCTAGAATAGAGGGTCCTCTGCTTAGAATAGAGGGTCCTCTACCTAGAATAGAGGGTCGTCTGCCTAGAATAGAGTGTCCTCTGCGTAGAATAGAGGGTCTTCTGCCTAGAATAGAGGGTCCCTTACCGGTCGGCAACCCGTTGTGGCCTACTGGCGATTTTTCTATTTAATACCTTATTCTATTTAATGTTTGTTCGCCTATTTTTCCAATTTGTCTATGATATTAATATGTTTTCAGACTAGCCCATTTAGCGTGCGAAGTGTTAATCTCAGACGAAGAGCGATTAACCCTGTTACTGATCGAAACAGCCGAGGTTCACCAACGACTGGCCAGCTTTATCCAATCGCCCACGCCCCTCAATCCCCTAATTGCCAGCTTCTTCTCAAAAATCATGTCGCTGCTCCTGTCTAAACATTCGCCGGTTGTAAGTGGCGATTAATAAGTAGATTAGAGGATTAGATGTTAATCTGATTAACCCAGCTTTGTGTATTAATAGTGGTTTAGCTTTACATACAGTTGTGTACAATATTATATACATGTATATTGTATATACACGGGTTCTCAGCACACATGTGCAGCTGAGAAAATCTATAGATATATACAGATAGAGCATTATGCTGCTCTCATGTATATTTCAACGTGTAATAGTCTAGTCGGATGAGGATTAATGTTGTGATTATTATTGGGTTGCCGACCCCCAGCGAAGCAGGGGTGCAACCCATTGTATTCATATTCCTGTTTTTGATGATGATGATGTTTTTTTTCCTGTTAGCAAAAGTTTGTTACTCGTTTTTCTCTGAAGTTACTGGGGGGATTGGTCCCAAACTTTGGTGGGGGGACCCCCCCTATGAGTAGTTGTGCCCCCCACCTTGGTGACCCCCTGACCCCACGGGGGGCCGGGTCACGTGACCCCCGAAAACGATGGAACACAAGGGGGGACCCTTGTGAACTTGAAAAAATTTTTGTCAGGGATTTGGACAAAAACTTGTCTCCAGGGGTAATTTGGGCCCCTGAACACGAATCTGGGGTTATTTTTTACCTAGGACCCCCCTGGACCCCCCTATGAGCCCCTTAGGGTACCCCCCCTAGGGGGTCCTCGGGGGTCAAATTTTCGAATTTGAGATTTTGGTGTTTTTAGGGGTAATTTGGGCCCCTGAACACAATCTGGGGTTATTTTTTACCTAGGACCCCCTGACCCCCCTATGACACCTTAGGACCCCCCCTAGGGGGTCCTCGGGGGTCAAATTTTGAATTTGAGATTTTGGTGTTTTTAGGGGAATTTGGGCCCCTGAACACGAATCTGTGGTTATTTTTTACCCAGGACCCCCCTGACCCTCTCATGACCCCTAGGCCCCCCCTAGGGGGTCCTCTGGGGTCAAATTTTGAATTTGGATTTTGGTGTTTTTAGGGGTAATTTGGAGCCTGAACACGAATCTGGAGTCAATTTTTGTCTAGGAGCTTCCTGGGTACCCCTATGTCCCCTCAGGGACCCCCTTCTAAGGGTTAAATTTTCAAATTGAAATTTTGGGGTTTTTGTGGGTTTGGGTCCCTGAAATAAATATCAGGTTTTTTTACCGAAAATACAGTCTTTTGCCTATAATGGACGGTCCTCTGCCTAGAATGGAGAGTCCTCTGATAGAATAGAGGGTCCTCTGATAGAATAGAGGGTTCTCCGCCTAGAATAGAGGGTCTTCGCTTAGACTACAGGGTTCTTTACGAGAATGGATGATTTTCTGCTTCGAACACTAGGTTCTCTGCCTTTAGAGGGTTTTCTGCTAGAAAAGAGTCCTCTACCTAGATAGAGGTCTCTGCTTAAATAGAGGGTCCTCTACTAGAATAGAGGGTCGTCTGCTAGAATAGAGTGTCCTCTGCGTAGAATAGAGGGTCTTTGCTAGAATAGAGGGTCCTCCTCGCAACGTGGCACTCGATTTTTAATTTTTGTGATGGTTCGGTAATTAAAATTTAATCCGTTTAATCCATGTAATCCGTTTTCAGTTTACGCAATTCCTGCGCAACAACGGGGAACTGCTGGACCACCTGCTGCGTCACATTCGGACGGCCAGCATAGTCGACTTGTTGATTCGCTGCGTCCACTCGTCCTGCGAAGTTGACGTGGAGGAGGAGAATGTCAAGATGGTACTAAAGTCTGAAAGTCCTATTCCTTTACCGGGTTATACGGACTAAACGGTTTAAAAATTATGCTGAAAAATGCCAGTCTAAAACCTTTAAAAAAGGATTAAACGGACTCAATTTTTAGCGCGCTGTTTTTTAATCGGACTAAACGGACTTAACTATGCACGCTAATGTTAAGCGTGCATGTTAAATCCGTTTAGTCCAGTGGTAGTTTTGGAATGGAGTCAGACTAAAATTAAGGCATTTTAACTCGTTTAATCCGTTCAACCCGATTTGCCATTCCAAAACCTCAAACTAAAATAAGTCCTGTCATTTTGATCCGGTAAAGGATTTGGCCCAAGTCTAAGCGCCTATTCCTAAATTGTTTGCGTAATAACTCATCTCAATCTTACGATAGACTAACAAAATTGTATGCACAAGACGGGGGTGCTACAAACATTTGCTGCGCCAAGTCTTGTACGAATTAATAGTCGATGTCATGAGTTATTGACAAAAAAATTTAATCTACTCCGTTCATTCCATTTTAGGAATTGGCCCTGAGTTTAGATTAGTGATAGATAGTCTAAGTCTACTAAATTTTTTATTTTACTTCTTTATTTTTTATTATAAACTAACTAAACTAATGTAATATTGCTATTTCGACTGTCGACTGGTATTTTTTCCTAAGTTGGGGTTCCGACATTCGACCAATCCTAAGTCCATTGGTTTTTTGGCCTTCGGTCGCAGCTGTTGAATTTGCGGAAAATGAACCCCCAAAAAACTCGATTCATACTGACAGTTGTTTTTTCCGTTCCGCTGATAAAATTGCGATAAAATCACGCCACTAGTAAATGTATAAGATCAGCTGGCTAAACGGACATATATACGTCTGTAGCCAAATGGAGTGTGTAAAGAAGAAATCAGCCTGTGGCATGATTATTTCGTCTTTTTTTTCGGCTGATCAGAAATATATAGTCGTAAGGCTATATATTTAGTTATACACATATATATACTATATATATATATAGGTATCAGAACATATTGTTAATATATTCCCCCAATACTATATATATACATATATACATAAAATATATATATCTAATATATATTATATATAACTATAAAATTGTTTTAGTGGTTGTGTGAGCAGAATCTTGCCTTGAAGCTGATCAAACTGATCGGGCCCTCGGTGGAGGAGGAGACACAGCGCAACGCAGCCGCCCTGTTTTGCGAATCTGTGCGGCACTTGCGCGACAATGACGCACAGAAAGCGCCCCCACAACCCAGTGACGCACAGCCCGCTATTGACCCGCTGCTTGAGCAACTGCAATCGTAAGCAAGGCTATAATTGGATGATTATTTTGGCTCATACTTTGTCCTTGTCCCCATTGTTTTGTCCTTAAGCGATTTTTGAAAAAGTGCATAGCCGAATATATGAAATAATGTGCCAACTTTTGCACTGATCTTAATGTTGAGGTCACTTTGAGACCGTATACAAATAATTAGCTTCAAACGCATTCGTCAATTTTTTACAGCAGCTGCGTGAAATTTGTTCTTGTCCCTATCCCTGTGTCCTGAAGGACAAGTATGAACCGTGCTGTAGACAGTTAACAAAAAAAACAAAACGGCCATTTTTTCACATTACGCCCTCGATTTTAGATTTGAAAATACATATCAAAAATCCGGATCATACGATTTTGCGCATACATGTGGGCTACTACTATGCCAAGTTTCAGCCTGATTGGCTTAATGTGGTTTGTGCTAGAAATGTCCAAATAAGGGCTACTTATCAACGTGGGTCAACCTGGGTACCCCCCCCCCTTAAGCCCGGTTCATACTTGTCCTTGTCCTTGTGTCCTTGTCGTTTTGTCTATCGCAAGGAAAACCTCTTGTTCACATGAAGATATTTGAGGTCATTTCCAGACCGTATACAAAAACTAGCCGAAACACGTCTGGGAATTCCACTCAGCTGTTGACCAAATATTGTCAATGTCTTTGTTCTGTCCGCCTGTCCTTAGGACAAGTATGAACCGGGCTTTTTATTAGTAATAGTATTGGTGAGAAAGAACACTTGACGGCCAACTTATATCTAAAGGCTAACATTTTTAGTTTAGTTTTAGTTAAGATTCCAACCCCTGCAGCCGAATATATGGCTGGTGTCGTAATGGTAAATGGTTACAAATTGCTTGCTCTTCAGACCCTTACAAAACATCCATTACCCCCCCTCCCAGACCATTTTTGGTGTATATAATAATTTGCTTTTATGTATTTTTGTTTGCTTAGTCGTGAACTGTTGGACATTTTGTCGGAGAATATGTTCGCAGAGCCAATGTGCGAATATTCCCTGACCAGTGGCGTGCAGATTTTCCTCACACTTTTGCAAGCCGGGCCCGGCATGTCCAGGTACGGACAGAGGTCATCTAAAATTGGATTTAGTAAATTGGATCAAAATTTATATCTTGCCTTGCCTTGCCTTGCTCCTTCAGCGTCGTGGCGGTGCCATAGACCCGGGTAGGTGCCCGAACCCCGAAAAAAAGTATAACACCCCCCCTGGGGCGCGATTTTAGGGTTGCCCCTAATAAAAAATAAGAAATAAATAAGAAATTAATATAAGAAATAAGAAATTTATATCTAATTCATCAAATTGCACGTGATTAAGGCTGTACGCGTGAATAGGGCAGTTTGTTGCTCATAGGATGGTTTATGGTCTAGTAAGCCAAACTGCACTAGAGGGAGTCATCAATGTAACGGGGTCAAAATTTCGGGGGGGGGGACTGCGACCAAATTTTAGAGACCCTCCCCCCTGATCGACCAAAATATCCAAAATTTTGCAAAAAATTCGCCAAAAGGGGTCATTTTTTATAAATTTTGCCCGAATTTTGGGGACCCTCCCCTTCTGCTCCTCCATTTTTTTTGGGAGGGGGGAGCCCCCCATCCCTCCCTCATACATGTAGGGACATGGAGGTAGTGTGGTAGTGTTCTCAAGTTGCGGTGTTTCTTGGCTATCGGAATCAAAATGGGGCTCAACGCTCAATAGTTTGGTTTCATACAAGAAAGAAAAAGTGTATTTCACACAGACCACGGCTTGGATTACGCACTACATAATAGAATGCAAAATAAAGCAAAACGAATCCGGAAACGCATAACAACAAGACAGCGGTCAAGGGGGGGTTTGTTGCGCTAGCTGGAATTTGGCGAGCTTTTTGTCTATTTCCCAAGCTCCCCCCTGCTGCTTATTCACTGACCTGTTGCGTCGGACCTCCATTCATAATATGTGACGGGGGTGGAAATTTTGATGATCATTCCCCCCCCCCCCCCGATCGACCAAAACTAATTTTGAGAAATTTTCGCAAATATATATTTTAATAATGAATGAATGAGTGAATGAATGATTTTACTCACGAACACAAAATAATCAGATAATCAGATAATTATGCATCAACAGCGGAAGCTACAGAGATAAACGAGCACGTCAAAGCACAAATCAACAAAAAATGAAACAAAGGAAAAAAAGAACAAAACATAACTGCTACTGCATGCATACTTAGAAAAATAACTATATATTTACGCACACTAATAATATATATATTTGCGAATTCTAATATATATCTGTTTTCTAATATATTCTATTCTAATATATATCTGTTTTCTAATATATTCTATTCTAATATTTTTTCTCCCTTTCGGCCAATAGAATGTTTTTTGGGGGGGAAGGCATTACATATTATAATATGTAGTCATCCAGTATTCGTTTTTTTTGGGGGGGGGGGGGAGTGGGAGAGGTAAAAATTGTAAACAATTGTTTTCAGTGCAATCGATTGCGGTGCGTTACCTGATGAGCCGTCGAGTCAGTCTAGTCTCCGCTTTGCCGATCTTGAACAATGCCTGCTGCAGTCTTTGAAGCATTTTCATCGAGTTCTCGAGTGCCCGCCTCAGGTTTGATATTTTTTTAAAATTTAATTTGATGATTAATTTATATAATTGATGTTTTTTAATTGTTGTGCGTAAACTTTTTGCTACCATCTGTTCTTGATTATTTTTCATTAGTTTCAGGGTAGTTTTTTTTCGGCATTGAGTGGGGGGACTTGTCCCCATGGTAAAATCTAAGGGGGGCTTGTCGGGAATTTCAAATTCAGGGATAATGATATGTTCCCTCTCCCCAGACCTTCAGATGGATATATACATCTGTGAGGAAATCTGAGGGGGGGGGACTTGGGCGTTGCTGGGTGAATTTTTAAAAAATTTACCCCTTGGGTGTGAAAACCGATTGGGGGGGCAATCCCGTCCACGCCCATGTGTGGTAGTGGCGTAAAACCTAAAGTAAAAACAATTACAGAGGTTTACTTCAAAAATACACAGATTGCGGACATTAACGAAAAAACAAATAGTGTCATATGCTGTTAAAAACAGTATACGTAGCCTTAACATTTAGCTGTATAAGTAGGTGTTCCGACTACTATATACTGCTGTCTGTCTTAGGGTCACAAAAGCCAAACTGGACATAAACACAAAAAACAAGAAATACACTTGCAACACTTTTTCTTTTCTTTTTCTTTTTTAGAAACCTGATCTGGACCTCCCTTGTGGTCGTCTGGAGCGTCCGTTTGGCAATGTTCGCCTTCACGTGCTAAAACTGTTGGTTTCCTTGCTGGGCACAGCCTCGGGCGATATACACGCCAAGCTGGCTCACTTGGGCACTTTTCAGTTGCTAATTGTACGTGCGGGATTGGGGTTAATTTTTATTGGAATGGATTAAGCGGATTAGATTAAGTTATTTTGTTGAACATGATGAAATTTAATGAAAAAACGAACAAATGACATTATTTTGGGGATTATCTTCATCAATTCTGACTATGTTTGTTTGACTATGCCTCAGTTTGCGGAAGTTTTTCTTTAGACAGTTTTATTTCTGACTGTCGCTTTACTAGATTAAGTTCTATTGCGTTTGAAATAACCTTTAGATTTGTGTAGACCGAGGCCAAAGTTGAATCCGGTTCCGGACCATTGTTTTAAACACTATGAAATATTGAAATATTGAAATGCGTGTGAAAATTTGTTCATTCTTAGTACAAAAGCTTTTTCAGGCTCTATTTATAGGAATAGCTGTTTGTCCGTTGCGACAAATTTAAAAATACGCCTTATAATTATTATGATATTCTATAAATTTTTTAATGAATAAACATACGGCAGTCAGTATGAATCGATCTTTTTTTGAGCACTGATTTTTATTTTTTATAACTAATAGCCAATATTTTGTGTTGTTTTTTTTCACAGGACTACTTCTTTTTCTACCGCTGGAATAATTTCCTTCATGGTCTAATGTGCCATTGCGTGGATTGCATCCTCAACCTCCCTTGTCGGCCCCCCGCGGGCAAGTCCACCCCCTCCAGTGCTACGGTGCCATCGCCGCTCATTCATTACGTACGTGCTTTCTGGCTATTTTATAGGGGGGGCGCACTAAAATTACGATAAAACACTATTTTTAGGCTGAAAAATGGTTAGTATACGCTAAATGTTACGTTTTATACGTTATTGTAGCTTCACTGATACTAAATGTGGCAAAAAAGGACTCAAAATCCCTACCAACGCGACGTCGGAAAAATTTTGGGCTATGGGGGGAGACCCCATTAAGATTTTGGGCTATGGGGGGCTCCGGACCAAGGCGCCCCCCCAACCCCCGCTATTAAAATATCCCAGTTTTGTAGGAATACGATTTTTTTTAACTCCTTGAATTGATTGTATATTTAA
>JASANF010009493.1:0-31461 GCA_030248245.1 Trissonchulus sp. WLG1_4
AATTTTTGAGCGAAATGTATTCTACGAAAGTAGTTTCATTTCATTTAGTAAACATTTAGATACAATTATATACTTACGTACATACCGTATACTTTACTTACCATTTGTATAGCAAAAAAGCACTAACTTTGAAAATTTTTGCCAAAGATTTAAGTAAAAAACTTTTAATTCAATTGAAGGGATTCCCTTTTCTTCCCCGTGACGGATTTTGGGGGAAGTCTCCCCCATCTCTGCTAAATATTATATACTTAATCAGAAACTTTCTGTTTCTAAGTTTTATATCTGTTTGGTGATCCCTGGCTTGATCTATTGTTTCAAGTACATGTACATGCTTAAGATACCTGACGCACTAAACTTGTTACCTTACTATACTATCACTGGCGGTCCCAGACTTCGATTTCGGGGGGGGCGGAGGTCTGAAGAAATTTTTTGACTTTTTATAATAGCATTTTTCAGCTTTACGCTAAATTGTTATAGCCGCAGCCATATCAAGGTCAATGAATTGAGTCTGTTTGTAGTAAAAACCAGTGGTGTACCCAGAAAAAAATGGAGAATTTTTCAATTTTTAGGTTGAATTTGGTCAACTGGAGACGTATCAGAAATTTTTCTCCGACAGGAAAATAAAACACATGATGGGAATGTCACATCAGACAGAAGACAGTGTATTACACAACTAAATGCAGCATAACATGCTCGTGTAGACATGCAAATGCAGCATAATGTACTCATGTATACATGAATAGGCTTTGATGAACGATAATAACAAAGAATAGTAAGCCACAGAGTCGCAGGGGTCTGGGGGCGGCAGCCCCCAGGAAAAAATTAGGGAGAATTTTTGATTTTCAGGCCAAATTTGGTCAATTGGAGACGCATCAGAAAAATTTTCCGACCGGACCATAAAAACCAAAGGGGGGACCCTTGTGTAAAAATTCAGTCGGAAAAAATTTCGGGGGGGGGCGGGGGGGCCCCCCGCCCCCTCCCTGGGACCGCCCCTGTATACTATATAAACTTTCTTGCTTAAAAATAATTACGATAATAACTCAGAACCGGCTCAACGCAGAAACGTCATTTTTACGTTATCAGATAGCCGACAGCGTGGCCAAAACGTTTTCTATTCAAAGTCAGTTCGTAAAGGAAATAGTTTAACCGCTACACCGGTTTGAAAAAATAAAAAAAATTCCATACTGACATTTTCGGGCTCGAACCTCTAAGATTATGAATGTAAGATGATACTATAGTGCCATTTAATTCGAAAATATTTAGACCGTCATAACTTGCCTCAACGTAAACGTAAAAACATAAAACTGACGCCTTTCAACTCAGAACAGTAGGCGCTTTTGAATGATACATTAGTTGACGAATATGATTTACGTATAAACATTAAAAATTTTCAATTCTAAATTATGACGCAAGTTTAACGTAAGGATTCAGGGCCATGTCACCCATCATTTGAAAGCTCTTGGAATTTGCTCACAAATGATGCTAATATTATTGTAGTATCTTTACGCTATCGAAATTTATGGCCCCTTAATCCTTTGCTCATGGGGCTGACTACACGGATCACACCATGTGTGATCAAATCTTTTTTACTTTAAGAATTTTGAAGTGCTAACGTATCTACTGAAAGTAGTTTCATTTCATTTAGTAAACATTTAGATACAATCATATAATTACGTACATACCGTATACTTAACTTACCATTTGTATAGCCAAAAAGCACTAACTTTGAAAATTTTTGCCAAAGATTTAAATAAAAAAACCTTTAATTAAATTGAAGGGATTCCCTTTTCTTCCACGTGACGGAGTTTGGGGGAAGTCTCCCCCATCTCTGCTAAATATTATATCGTAATCAGAAACTTTCTGTTTTCTAAGTTTTATATCTGTTTGGTGATCCCTGGCTCTATCTATTTTTGTTTCAAGTACATGTACATGCTTAAGATTACCTGACGCATGAAACCGCTACCTCACCAGATGATCAATTGCGGTCCCATACTTCGATTTCGGGGGGGGGGGCGGAGGTCTGAAGAAATTTTTTGACTTTATATAATAGCGTTTTTCAGCTTTACGCTAAATTGTTATAGCCGCAGCCATATAAATCAATGAATTGAGTCTGTTTGTAATAAAAACCAGTGGTGTACCCAGAAAAAATGGAGAATTTTTCAATTTTTCGGTTGAATTTGGTCAACTGGAGACGTATCAGAAATTTTTCTCCGACAGGAAAATAAAACACATGATGGGAATGTCACATCCAGACAGAAGACAGTGTATTACACAACTAAATGCAGCATATGCTCGTGTAGACATGCAAATGCAGCATAATGTACTCTGCAAATTTTAAAATGTAAAATAAAATAGACTCGCTTGAATAAGTCTGATCTGGTCGAACTAGTCTAAACTAGACCCACTAGACTTGTTACAATATATTTACAATATTTACAATATTTACCTTACTACACTATATAAACTTTCTTGCTAAAAATTAATTACGATAATAACTCTGGATCGGCTCAACGCAGAAACGTTATTTTTACGTTATCAAATAGCCAAAAGCGTGGCCAAAAAGTTTTCTATTCAAAGTTAGTTTGTAGAAGAAACCGTTTAACCGCTACACCGGTTTGAAAAAAATTGAAAAAAAAAATTTTCATACTGACATTTTCGGGCTAGAACCTTTACTACGATGAATGTGAATGATACTATAGTGTCATTTAATTCGAAAATATTCTGATCGTCATAACTTGCCTCAACGTAAACGTAAAAACATAAAACTGACGCCTTTCAACTCAGAACAGTAGGCGCTTTTGAATGATACTTTACTTGACGTATACCACTCACGTATAAACGTTTAAATTTCCAATTCTAATTTATGACGCAAGTTTAACCTAAAGTTTCAGGGCCATGTCACCCATCATTTGAAAGCTTTCTGAATTTGCTCACAAATGATGCTAATATTATTGTAGTATCTTTACAATATCGAAAGTTATGGCCCCTTAATCCTTTGCTCAAGGGGCTGACTACATGGATCACACCATGTGTGATCAAATCTCAATGCTACGGCTGAATTTTTTCAAATTTTTGTTAGCTATAAGATTTTATTGTTAAAGCATCAAATTTTATCAGGAATAATCGAACTAGTCTAAACTAGACGCACTAGACTTGTTACAATATATTTACAATATATTTACAATATATTTACAATATATTTACAATATATATTAATTACAATATATTTACAATATATTTACAATATATTTACAATATATTTACAATATATTTACAATATATTTACAATATATTTACAATATATTTACAATATTTACAATATATTTACAATATATTTACAATATATTTACAATATTTACAATATATTTACAATATTTATTTACAATATATTTACAATATATTTACAATATATTTTATATTTACAATATATTTACAATATATTTACAATATATTTACAATATATTTACAATATATTTACAATATATTTACAATATATTTACAATATATTTACAATATATTTACAATATTTACAATATATTTAATACAATATATTTACAATATATTTACAATATATTTACAATATATTTACAATATATTTACAATATATTTACAAAATATATTTTTTAATATATTTACAATATATTTACAATATATTTACAATATATTTACAATATATTTACAATATATTTACAATATATTTACAATATATTTACAATATATATTAACCTAATAATTACAATATATTTACAATATATTTACAATATATTTACAATATTTATTACCTTACTATACTATATAAATTTTTCGGCAAAAAAGAGAAATGATAATAACTCAGGAACCGCTCAAAGTAGAAACTTCGTTTTTGCGTTATTAAATAGCAGGGATCAAGGCCAAGATGTTTTCTATTCAGAGTTAGTCGGTTAAATGAACCGCTGAGCCGTTAAACCGGTTTGAAAAAATGAAAATTTTTTACACTCATATTTTCGGGCTCGAACAACTACTACGATGACTGTCTGATGATATAGCGATATTTCGTGTCTATGGTAAGCAATATTGAAAGCGTCATAACTTGGTTCAACATTGACGTACAAACATATAATTGACGGCACTCAACTCAGAACAGAAAGCGCTTTCAAATGACACCTAACTTGACGTATACAATTCACGTTTAAACGTTTAAATTTCCAGTTATAAATTATGACGCAAGCTTAATGTCAACTTACAGGGCCATGTCACCCATCATTCGAAAGCTCTCGTAATTTGCTTTCAAATGATGCCAAAATCATTGCAGTATCTCCACGCTATCAAACGTTACGGCTACTCAAAACTTTGCTGAGGGGGCTGACTACATGAATGGCATGTGTGATAAAATCTCAATGTGATTGAAAATTTGGCAAAATTTTGCCAATTATATATTTAGCATTCTGCTGTTTCTTTTTCACTACAGGGAATTGTCGAACTAGTCTAAACTAGACGCACTAGACTTGTTACAATATTTACAATATATTTACAATATATTTACAATATATTTACCTTACTATACTATATAAATTTTTCGGCAAAAAAGAGAAATGATAATAACTCAGGAACTGCTCAAAGTAGAAACTTCGTTTTTGCGTTATTAAATAGCAGAGATCAAGGCCAAGATATTTTCTATTCAGAGTTAGTCGGTTAAATGAACCGCTGAGCCGCTAAACCGGTTTGAAAAAAATGAAAAAATTTTACACTCACATTTTCGGGCTCGAACATCTACTACGATGACTGTCTGATGATATAGCGATAGTACGTGTCATATGGTTAACAATATTGAAAGCGCCATAACTTGCTTCAACGTTGACGTACAAACACATAATTGACGGCACTCAACTCAGAACAGAAAGCGCTTTCAAATGACACCTTACTTGACGTATACCATTCACGTTTAAACGTTTAAATTTCCAATTATAAATTATGACGCAAGCTCAACGTCAACTTACAGGGCCATGTCACCCATCATTTGAAAGCTCTCGCAATTTGCTTTCAAATGATGCCAAAATGATTGCAGTATCTCCACGCTGTCAATAGCTACGGCCATTCAAAACTTTGTTAAGGGGGCTGACTACACCATGTGTGATCAAATCCCATTGTGATTCAAAATTTGGCAAAATTTTGAAAATCTTTGCCAATTATTTAAAATTCTGCTGTTAAACCATAAATTATCTTTTTCATCAGAGGGAACGGTCAAATTAGTCTAAACTAGACGCACTAGACTTGTTACAATATATTTACAATATATATTAACCTAATAATAATGATAATGATAATAAGCAGGTTTCGTCTTCGCAGTGATCTCAGAAACCCCTGACGTATGATATTTTTGCCATTCATGTGGCTGATAAAACAGCATGTACCAAATTATAGCGGTTTTTGTCCGGGCGCCAAGGTCATTACTACGTCAACTTGCAGTAAAGGGGTCATGTGACACATCAATCGAAAGCGCTTTGTCTCCCCATTCCAATGGTGAAATTCCCAAGTGGCTGCGACCCCCATAACAAAAGTTATGGGGGTTTTAAGGTTTTCACACCATAGAACACTTTTATCATAATTAAATCGTAATTACTAAATTACGATATGTGTTCTTTTTCCTCATGTCTTTAAAGGCGCCATAACTGGCCTTTAAAACGCCGGACAGACAAACGAACGGCATCATTGGACTGCTGGCAAGCAGGGCTTTCAAATGAGGGGTCACATGACTACATAGCGCTTCAGGTTACCCCGAAATATAAATCTCAGGGTATGCTCACGTGACAAGGTCATGTGACCCCTCATTTGAAAGCGCTCCTTAAATCAAGACGATTGATGTAAGTGTCATGTTTGTACGTCATTCCTATCGTCCGCTAGACGTCTTTTAAAATTGACCCTTCGTGACTAACTATAATCAGCCCATGTTCGATCAAATCTCTTTACATGTAAATTTTAACTGAATTTTTTCTTTTAAATCAGTAAGATTAACACTCAAGTGTCCTGAAACTTAAGTATGTTGTCAAACTAGTCTAGACTAGACGCACTAGACTTGTTACAATATATATTAATAATATTAATAAAGACATTTCAGATACAAAAGGGTTGCCTTTGCTTCGCAACTGGTCGGCAACCCAAAAATTGACACATCAGAAATTGTTTAAAAAACATGTAAAATAACGCATGAAAAGATTGCAACATCGTGACTTGAGATTTAGTCCACGGAAGTACATTTTTACAGATTTATGTGAATGAAATTGATGTAACGCAAAATTTAAGCAAACAAAATTTTTGAAATGTTAGTATAAAGTAGACACATATGTGTGCCAATTTATCCCAAATTTTGAACAAAATCCTTTTAGTAGTTGTCAAGTTTTGCGGACTTTTGTGTAATGTACTTTAGTTCAAAAAGAAATGTTACATAAATGTGACGTAATCTCAAAAAGTGAAAAGCGGAAGTGTAAGTTTTGGCATCTAAATTGAAGGTTTTTGACATGCCCGTGTGTCATTTTTTTCTTTTTTCAATAAACGGCCGTTTTGACTAGCTACTACTTTGGCTTAGCTAAACATAAAATTTACAAAAAATTGTTGTAACTGGCTGAAAAATATTTTCTGTGAAAATTAAAAATGATGGTTTCAAGCTATTTTAGCAAGCATTTATCTCATAATAAATTATAGTTTCCTAAATTAATATGCGTACTATAAATTATTGATTGAAAATTAATCGTAAGTTGTCTAGTGTTACTCCTGCACAACTGTCGAAAACGTTACTACCACCTTAAGTTTGCATACTCCTCATAAATCATAACTCATCAAATATTATATCTATTTAGTCTTTATTTAACAGTGAAGACAACTGCAGCTAGACCTAACGACTGAGTTGGCTGTACCTCGTGCGAGACACATGTGGTGCACCTGAGCAGCGAGCTGTGGCGACAGAAGTATTGCTGGCAGAGGGGCGACCAGTGGCCGCAGCTGCACGCGTACTCCACCTAGACCTAATGACTGAGTTGGCGGTACCTCGTGCGAGACACATGTGGTGCACCTGAGCAGCGAACAGTGGCGACAGAAGTATTGCTGGCAGAGGGGCGACCACTGGCCACAGCTGCACGCGTACTCCACCCGCTCCACCGACAACAGCGTCGACATCACTGCAACACAAACACCAACTAGTCGGGTGGCTAGAACGGGTTGCCGACAGTGGGTAGAGGACCCTCTATTCTAAGCAAAGGACATTCTTTTCTAGGTAGAAGACCCTCTTGGCGGGGTCCACAAGGGTTCTAGGCAGAAATGGACCCCGGATTCGTGTTCAGGAGGCCAAATTACCCCTAGAAACATCAAAATCTCAATTTCGAAAAATTGACCCCTGAGGACCCCCTGGACCCCCTAGGGGGGTACTCTGAGGGGGTCATAGGGGCGTCCAGGTAGGTATTAGACAAAAATGGACCTCAGATTCGTGTTCAGGAGGCCAAATTACCCCCGGAATCATCAAAATCTCAATTTCGAAAATTTGAACCCTGAGGACCCCCTGGACCCCCTAGGGGGGTACTCTGAGGGGGTCATAGGGGCGTCCAGGTAGGTATTAGACAAAAATGGACCTCAGATTCGTGTTCAGGAGGCCAAATTACCCCCAGAAAAATGAAAATTTCAATTTCGAAAATTTGACCCCTGAGGACCCCCTGGACCCCCTAGGGGGGTACTCTGAGGGGGTCATCGGGGCGTCCTGGTAGGTATTAGACAAAAATGGACCTCAGATTCGTGTTCAGGAGGCCAAATTACCCCCGGAATCATCAAAATCTCAATTTCGAAAATTTGAACCCTGAGGACCCCCTGGACCCCCTAGGGGGGTACTCTGAGGGGGTCATAGGGGCGTCCAGGTAGGTATTAGACAAAAATGGACCTCAGATTCGTGTTCAGGAGGCCAAATTACCCCCAGAAAAATGAAAATTTCAATTTCGAAAATTTGACCCCTGAGGACCCCCTCATTTTTGAAGGTCACGTGACCCGGCCTCCCGTGAGGTCACGGGGTCACCAAGGTGGGGGGCACAATCACTCAAGGGGGGAACCCTTCCACCAAAGTTTGGTTCACATCCATACAGTATTTCATACAAAAAAGTGGCAACATACAAACGACAAAGGAATAATAACAGACATTTCAGATACAAAAGGGTTGCCTTTGCTTCGCAACTGGTCGGCAACGCAACAAACTTAACGTATTATCCTGCCCTGTCAATGTTTGTTTGACGTAGAAAATTTGATTGCAACATCACAGCACTTGCATTCGCCAACCATCACACAGAAGCCAGCACATCACAACAGCGGGGCCTGTTGCTCAACTTTACAAGTCTTGCAATTGTAACAAATTGTAGGTAAAATATCTGGTAATTCGCTGCACATTCGTCACATAAATTCATTACAAATCACTAATGTTAGAATTGTAAGAGTTGTAAAGTTGAGCAACAGGCCCCAGGTCAACATCTACACTCAACAGTATTACCAACAAGCAGCAGTTTCATGCAAACTTTTCTAGTGGTCAACAGTCAGTACTTACACAGACCTCGACAAACAAAATTTCGACCCCCAAATCATGCAAGCTGGTTGCTGCCCAGCTTAAATCGAAAAAACAGTATAAATAGTTGCTTCCGCTGAGGCGGCGGCAGGAAAAATGTTGAACAATGAGAGAAAACAGGTGCTGTTGTTTTAGTAGCTACTCGCTGTAGTCTTGATGACAGCCTATTTAGACTACAACTGTATTTTCTAAAGTTGTTGTTCAGCCTCTGCTCCGACAGACAGAATGGCACCTTTTCATCAACCCCCCATCTTTTTTCAAAACTGAGAAAAGGTCGAGGGTCTCAGGAACCATAGCCAGTGGTGAGTTAGAGTTCCTTCGCGGGCCGGTGCTGGGCCGCGAGCCGGGCCCGGGCCGGGCCGGGCCGGGCCGGCCCGGCCCGTCAAAATTTTCGGCCCGCGGCCCGCCACCGGCCCGGCGGGCCGGTGGTGGGCCGGGCCACGGGCCGGGCCGGGCCGGTGGCGGGCCGCGGGCCGACCAGTAATAAATTGGAAATTTCACGAAATTGCACGAAAAACGGTCAAAAAGGCTAAAAATTGTAGAAATAGTCTAACACTATCTAACAAAATGGCTTTTCCCTGAGCCTACCTATGTACTTTTGAATTGAATTTTCGAGAAATTTCTAAATTTGCAATGTTAACACATGTATGACCACACATGTAGTTGAGTGGGAATGGGGGGAAGACCCATCTCCAAAATTTGGTGCCAGAGGAGAGAGGGGGGTCCCACCAAGGGTAAAACAGGGGAGAAGGTTCCATCGTGAGCAAAACTTCCATCCAAAATTAAAATAAATCGGCACTTGTTGTTGGCACTTGAATAAAAGGTTAAATTTGCCCAGTTTTCTCAGTTTTGCAACAAGGGGGGTAAATAAATATATACTCTGCCGCATTGTCATATGAGTGTTTATGTGTTCGAATTAGCTTATAGTCGTGTTTTTCGAAAGTTTTGGCTTTTTTGGAAAAATTTGGCATTTTTTAAACTTGGCCCGGCCCGCGGCCCGGCCCGCGAGCACAGAGGTCGGCCCGGCCCGCAAAATTTCCTTAAGGAAGGAACTCTAGTGAGTAGGTGAGGGTCGAGTGTCAACAGAATAATTTCCGACCTTTTAAGACTTTGGCTTTTGAAGCCACCTTTTTTCAAAATCACCAGCGCCTGACTGAAATGGCTCTAACCTAGATTCAGGCAAACACACGACTGCTAGCATCCTTCGCAATAAACCACCACCCCAATGAACGAGAACGACAACAAAGCTAGAGTACTCAACTTTTATAAAATTGAGTTCATCATTTTAAACGTAATCATAGACTCGACTCACACTAGACGCAGAATTTCTCTGACAAATTTGATGTCAACAGTACTCAATTATATATTAAGATAGCCGTCGCACCGTAGAAATAATGGAAGGTATTGCATCAGAGTACACGCAACTCAAACAATGGACAAAATTTGTAAACACACAGCCCAATAATGCGCGCATGTACGACAATCTTTTACTGTGCCGAAAACATGAACCAATATGCAACAGCACAATTAAGGCAACGCAACAGTTACACAATGCAAACATTAAGGATGCTTAGAAACCCACAAACCCACCTCATTTCACAAAGCCATTGTTTAAAGTTGAACAGAGTGCTTTGGCAAACTTAACAACGTCCACAATTTCATTAATAAGTCAAAAAGCAATATAATGCTGACCATGAAAAGTTACATAATAACATAACCGCGCACAACAAAATAAAGTTCCGGCCTTCCAGACCACATCGCAAAAGCAATCAATCGGTCAAATTTGAGGTGCACGCCGAAATGACGTCCAAGTCAATATATAATATATGCCTGCACACAGAGGAACCAGACGGACTGAAAGTCTCTATGCCCAAACTCCACTGGCACTAATTCCCATCTTAGATCCCAAAGGTGACAGCCAAAATCAGAGTCCATAATGAATTTTCCTATTCCGCAGCCAGGCCAGATACATGTGCATTTTGTGCCATCCGGTTTTGTCGGGGAACCGCTGGTGCTGTCGTTTGTGGGACGGAGGCTGGCCCTCTTCTAGCCGCAGGAACAGATGGGAGTATCGAATCTTCACCAAGCCGTACCGACCCCGCGCGTGTCTTCGCATGCCCTTCAGCATCAACGATTGCAAAGGAAAGGCTTCCGCTTCAAAACAAAACAAATCTTACATTCAAAATTCATTTTAAAACTTTCGTTTTAAATACCCATAACACTATTTTATGTTAATAAGGCCCATTTAACTTAAGGGGGTAATTGCGTTTTTAGGTGTTTTTTTGGTAAGCTATAGCTCAGCGTTTACAAATGCAAATCACAAGCGGTCTTTTGCATTAAGTAGAACAATATCATACCTAAATGTATGCCATGCACTGGAACTTGAGCTTTTATTTTGTTTCCAGTACAACCGGCGAAAGAAAGGTCCTTTTCAAAATATTAGAATTTTTTACAAAAAGTTTGCGCCACAGCTATGAATCATACGATTACCGGTTGGGGCTGAAAGTTGGTAAGGTTTTTGACATATTTAAAATCCCCAGGCATGTCCCCCACTTTTTTAATAACTAGTCAATTTACTGAGAAAATAGCTGAAAAGCAAACGCACCGAAAATTTAAGACATTTTCTTGTAATTAAAACCCTCTAAAAAGGTCCACAGGTGAAATTTCGAAAAAGTGAGAGACATGCCTGGGGATTTTGACCTTTACAGTACTGTCCCAAAAATTCATGCTCAGGTGCCACTTATAACTTGAGTACTGGTGGCGCAAAGTTTACATAGAAATCACAGAAACCTCGAAAACGCAACTACCACCTTAACAAAATATACTAATATCATGACAATATTGTGGCAGATAATGCCAAGACAGTGACAGGACAACAACAGCTACAACCATTGTACGGCCAACAACCAATTCAATCAAATAAGCAAGTGGCACACCGAGGTTAAGTAGTGCGGGTCCACTGGACCATTGGCTCAGATCAACGGTTCTTCAAGTCAGCTTTCATTCCACATACGCCACCAATAGAGGTGTGGGGAGAAACTTAAATCTTAGGGTTATCAAACAGTTAGAAACAGCTATATCTCGTCGACATCTTTCTCCTAAATACTGCGCTATAGGTAGTAGCTAGTACTTGTCCTTATTGTTACTCTATAGAGTCTGCATACAGTAGAGTTATCGTTATGTCACCATGATTAAAGAAAGCCCACCACCTACCGACCCACAAATTGGACCTAAACTCGATGTTGTGATGCGTTACTGCTTTTTCAATAGCTTCTTCCAAAACCTGCAACAAAACAATACCAGTGCTTGTTTGATGGAAAAACAAAACGGTGACTAACTCTGAACCAAGCCCAAGTCTCTTTGAACATAGACCACTAGCTACCACAGCTAACAGTCAACCTACTTCTTTCGCAATGAGGGCTGGTTTTTTGGTGACAAAGGACAACTGTCTCAAGGCATCGTCTACTGATCGACCGATCATCTAAAATATATAGCCATAATCGCAGACTTATTTTTTAATCCACTAACGCTGGTCCATCTCACTATAATTCTTATATCTGTCAAGAAGGTTTGTATATATCTGTATTTTTTCAAGTTTAACAATAAATTTGTTCTAGTATAACTTTATGGCATACATATATATAGTATTAAAATTTCTTCTAGTGCTGATTTAGGAAAACTCATTTGCTAACATTTTGAGTGTTGCACAAACACATTCATTGTTCATGTTCGGTAGTCGGTACTACCAGTTTAGAAGCATACACCAATATCTTGCCAAACAAAGGAGTACATATGCACTTACAAATTCACAAGCGTAGAATAATCGAAGATGGCTGACAGGCAAATTTTCTCTCACATGATATATTTCCTAAAACATAAAATTTTGATGTCTTCCAAAGTTTTTCTAGGTTCTATTCATCACGTTCACGACAGTTTTCAAACAATAAATTGTTGATGATTGTCAGTTTGGTGGCGGGTGGGCGACATTTTATGGACAAGTTTGCAAATGCCAGTCTTCAAAGTACATACGCATTAATAGTGCAAACATTGGTCTCATGGTGCATTGCATGCAGTGGCGCATCCAGGGCCGCGGACCCCGCACGTTGGCTGTGCCCCCCCTCGACAAAGAGGGCTTAACGAACATGTTTAATTATCCGGTTCCCCACCCGTTGCTCACGCTGCTTGCTCAACCCGGTGAGGCCCCCGTCCTGGATCCGTGCCTCACTACAAGCATATGAAATAACTGCATGGATACAATAACTGTATAGAATAACTTGTGCGGCATTTTGGTTAGCGTGAGCCAGCACAAGCATCACGAAGGTTTGTTTCCATGCTCAGTCAGCACTAACCAGGGTTTTTTTGTGCAAAACCCTGTGCAAATGCACACTTTTTTGAAGTTTGCACACAAAAATTAAAATTTCGCACAATAATGCACAGTGCCCCATGGGCCTGTGATGTGCTCAAAATGCACTGTTTTTACTGCAAAATCGAAAAAAATTCTGGGGGCCGCCGCCCCCAGATTCCTGCATCTACTGGCATCAACGGCGGCAGGTTTTTTATACTGCTTTTTGACAAATGGCGCATAATTTGCGTTCAAATTGCTCAAAATGTTAAAGTATATACATTTTCTGAAAATCGCGCTACACGTCATCAAAAACCATAAGTCTCTCTAGCTCGCCAGACCTTCACAAACTACGGCATCTACGTTTCTAAACTAAACTGTCTCACGAAGTGGGGGGAATTTCACTACCCAACCTAAGAAATTTCTAGATCTGCCACTGATATGATTTTGTGTATAAAACGTAACAAGGGTGGGTATATATATATAATATATATATCATTCAATTTCTGATAGGGTCGAACTTTGGGCGGATGACCTCAAAAATCGATTTCGCTAATTTTCACATATTTTGTAGATACTAACTGGCTCATAATCATGCTGAAACGGTTTTGTCTAAAAATCAAGGCAGGCTGAGATATGGCGACTCAAGGAATTTTTGTGAAGGTAAATTTTCCTTCATTGAACTTTCAGCATTCAAATGAACGGCTGTACGTTTGTGTTTTTTGGATCAAGTTGATATTTGACAGTAAACATGACTATTATAACTTATTTTAGTTGTAATAGTACTGGGTTATATGCTCCAATAGTTTTGACGCTATAAGCTTTTGAACGACGGCGGGTCAAAGATTTCACACTATCCCTAATGAACGTTTAGCCTTGTAGCTCATACAATACTTTCGGGAAACACACAGTTCTTACTATGTGAAAAGGCAATTTATAGGGCTATGATATGTTAGTAAAATAGTAAAGATGGAGGAAGACCTGCGCATGCTACAAGCGAAAGTCCACACACACCTCACAGCATCATTATATTGGCTGGCCGCTATTAGTGAAATGCTGACTAAGACGACTTGTACAGCCAGTCGTTCATTTCAGTACAAATTTCTTTTCTTTTCTTTCAAATTTTCTTTTTTTTAAATTTTCTTTCTTTCCATTTTCTTTCACGAAAGAAAATTGGATTTTCTTTCTTGCTATTTCTTTCAATTTTCTTAGCGCGGTTTCTTTGAGTACACATTGATGTCAGTCCTTTATCAATTTTGTGGTGGGCCAAGTCACAGCTGGCATAGGCTTAAGAGCAGTATAGCATTACAACTAAGTGAGTACCTATGTAAGTGCCATGCAGGTGCTAAACGTTATTATTGCCACCTCACCACCTCAGCTGTTATTATTGAGATTAATTAATTACTTGATTATTGCTGTCAAATGTCGGCCAAAACGCCAGAAATTTTGCAAATTTCGTTCAGTTTTATTTCTTTCGAATTTCTTTCGGTTTCTTTCTTGGTCAATTAGCTTTTCTTTCTTTCAAAATTTTCTTTTTCTTTCGATTTTCTTTCAACTCAAATAAAGGACTAGCTGTAATTGACAGCTATTGCCAACAATAGCAAGTACTGTATAGCTGTGCTTTAGTTGTGGTCTTATAGCAACTGTTTTTAGTGGAACAAAATTTGTCAAGTTTCACCAATGACCATCCATTTTCATGTTTGAGAATTTATTTATTTGCTCAAAATTTTCGGCACGACCGCAGGTGGTTTTGCCTTGGGCTTACTCTATTGTGTCAAACCTGTAGCAAGTCTAAATACTTACTTCAAGTCTGACACTGACAATATTACTAAATAAAGTGCCGTAATGAATGACGACGAGCCACAAACTTCACACTAACCCAAATGAGCGCTTAACGTAGTATTATGCTTTCGGAAAACCGTTCTTGTTATGTGAAAAGGCTTTTGTTGAGATATGCTGTGGTAACTAAAGAGTCGAGGAGCCCCGGCCACTAGTCACAACATCCTCGTTTTCGTTGGTGGAAAGTCCTGGCTGACCACCTACATAGTCAGAATTATTCGTATCCTCAATTTATTATCCGAATATAATACTTATCATATAGCTAGTGTAATAGCGTGTCATATACCGGCTGTTTCGAGCACCGTAAAGCAATTAATGTAACGTCTAATTAGCCACGACAATGAAAAGGAATCAGAATTTTGTTCATCGTCCAAACTTGACGCATTAACAATCATTGGGGGAGCTAAAAATTTTTTAGGTGAGAGGCGGTGGAAAGCTGGAGTGGAATATGAATACTCTTAAAGTGAATTCATGCTTCTGAGAAAGACTATTTACTTCCGTAAACTATTAGACTATTACTTCCGTAAACTCGTCACCTTCAATATATTCGTCAGATTAATTGCTTTACGGTGCTCCAAACAGCCGGTATTTGACACGCTATTACACTAGCCATATGATAAATATTATATTGCAGAAGACGAAGATTCTGATGAAGAAGCTAATGCTGCCGGCAGTACTGATAATCTTGCCAGAAGTCAATCCTATGCTAAAATGCGAAAAATGGAGCCTGTTAAGCAGAAAGCCGAAAAAAATTTGTACACGACAACTGCGTCTGTGATTAACTTGAGGCACACATGTATACGAGATCTTGGTCTATAGAGAGGAATCGTTTTTTATTATCCAGAAACTTTCATTGATAGTGGCTTTCACCCATTTTTTGTGTATTTACGGTCATCGGGGGGCAGAGTTGGTTAGTTTTTTTTTAATTTTCTGCATAAATAAACTAATTGAGAATGAACGCTTTTAATAGACAACTTTAGATTTATAGAAACTACTGAGAGGTATTTTTATTAATGCACGTTGTGTAACATTGTTTATAATAAATTGAGGATACGAATAATTCTGACTATGTAGGTGGTCAGCCAAGATTTTACCACCAGCGAAAACGATGATGTTGTGACTAGTGGCCTGCAGAGGTCTTCCTCGATCTCTATTATTTAGTTACCACAGCATAGTCTCAACAAAAGCCTTTTCACATAACAAGAACTGTGTGTTTTCCGAAAGCATTAGATTAGCTACGTTAAGCGCTCATTTGGGCTAGTGTGAAGTTTATGGCTCGTCGTCATTCATTACTGCACTTTATTTAGTAATATTGTCAGTGTCAGACTTGAAGTAAGTATTTAGACTTGCTACAGGTTTGACACAATAAAGTAAGCCCAAGGCGAAGCCACCTGCGGCCGTGCCGAAAATTTTGAGCAAATAAATAAATTCTCAAACATGAAAATGGATGGTCATTGGTGAAACTTGACAAATTTTGTACCACTACAAACAGTTGCTATAAGACCACAACTAAAGCACAGCTATACGTAGCTGTCGTATAGTACTTGCTATTGTTGGCAATGCTGTCAATTACAAGTGGTCTTAGTCAGCATTTCACTAATAGCGGCCATCCAATATAATGATGCTGTGAGGTGGGTGTGGACTTTCGCTTGTAGCATGCGCAGGTCTTCCTCGATCTTTAATATTTTACTAACATGTCATAGCCCTATAAATTGCCTTTCCACTAGTAAGAACTGTGTGTTTCTTGAAAGTATTGTATGAGCTACAAGGCTAAACGTTCATTAGGGAAAGTGTTGAAATATTTGACCCGCCGTCGTTCAAAAGCTTATAACGTCAAAATTATTGGAGCATATAACCCAGTAATATACTTGTGTAGTCATGCAAATGCAGCATCCATAGCGTACTTGTGTATATATACATACATAGGCTTTGATGAAAAATAAGAACAAGGTATAGTAAGTCGCAGGGGTCTGGGGGCAGCAGCTCCCAAAAAAAATTGGGGAAAATTTTTGATTTTTAGGGCAAATTTTACCAATTGGAGATGTATCGGAAATTTTTTCTGCATCCGCAGCTGAGAAAGACCAGCTGGCCTCAGTCGCTAAAAAAATTTAGGCCAATCCAAAAAAATTTAGGCCATGGCCTTAGCTATGGCCTAAACAAAAACCCAGCCTCCCCCCCTGTTCGACCAAAAAAACCCAAAATTTAGCAAAAATTTAGCAAAAAAAGTGCCATTTTTTAAAAATTTTGCCCAAACTTTGGAAACCCTCCCCGCGGCTTCTCGATTTTGAGGGGGGGGTCCACCCTCATACATGTATGAGCACAAATGCTTGTATATAATGCGTAGCCTACTGGTCGCTTGGGCGTGTGCTGGTCCTCCTTGTGGTCGGGCGGCCAGACGAGCTGGTTGTAGAAGTCGAACTTGTCCGGCGTGGTGCCCTTCTTCTTGATGGCCAAGTCCCACTCCTTGCCCGCCACATAGCTCTGCACAGCGCGACACGCCACCACGCCCCACGACGTAGACGGGCTGCAACACAGGGCCAGGGGGTATATACCACAACATATGTAAAACTTATTGTGTCATTTAATATATATATGTTATTCTAACCTTTGACATTATACATACATAAATAAATAGAAAGAAACCGAAGGCCTATTCCTTTACCCGATTAAACGGACTGGACTTATTTTAGTCCGAGGTTTCGGAATGACAAGTAGGACTAAACGGACTAAATGGTTTAAAATAAGTCTGAGGCTTAATTTTAGTCCGAACCCATTCCTAAACTACCACCGGATTAAACTTTTTAGTCCGATCCCGTTCCTAAACTAACACCGGATTAAACTCTCAGCTGGACTAAAATTAGTCCGATTAAAAGTTTCCGTTCCTAAACCTGATTTAAATAAGTCCGTTTAGTCCACTCGCTGCATTTTACATGGTTTTAGTCCGCGTTTTTGTCGTGTTTATTACAGTAATCTATCTATATTCTAGTATCAGATCACAAGTAATGCTTAATGTTTTGTTTTGTAATTACAGTGTAATACATGTCAGTTTTGTTACGCGGATTAAACGGACTTAACTTCCAGGTGCCCCCCAATTATTCTGTTGCTAGTTATCACCAGAGATGCACGGGGTAAATCGGCGAGAGGGGGTGCCCAACCCCTGGCGGAAGGGGGGGTGGTCCGTAGTTCTGGCCATTTTTCGGCGACAGCCGAAAGAAAATTTTTCAGAATTTTTCGATTTTCAACTCATTTTTGGGGTACTTTTTTCGCCCCAGGCAAAAATTTTTTGCATTTTTTCAACTTTTTACGCATTTTTGGGGCACTTTCGTGGCTGTCAGAGGGGGGGGGGTGGAGGGTTGAGGCCTGAAGGGGGGGTGCCAGATTTCAGCAGGTTACGCCTCCAAAAGTCTGACCGGCCACGACTCCGCAAGATCGAAGATAGGCTAAAGCTGTCATGTCCTCCCAATTGCGAAGTATGCTCCCCCTACACGGAAGCTGAGATCGAGAATTCTATCCGCTGCTTGAAATCTGGCAAAGCTGCCGGAGCAGATGGTATCTACCCAGATATGCTCCACCACCTATCCCCCTTGGGTCGAAGGGCAATCACCCATCTTGCCAATCTCAGCTGGGGGTCTAAGAAGATACCGCGTGACTGGAAAAAGGCGATAATCATTCCAATCCTGAAGAAGTCAAAGCAGACATCCGATCCAGCTTCCTACAGACCAATCAGTTCTTGGAGAGATGCTGCGGAAAGAATGCCTCGTCCAGGAAATT
The DNA here is from genome assembly GCA_030248245.1 of Trissonchulus sp. WLG1_4. Lineage (NCBI taxonomy): Eukaryota > Metazoa > Nematoda > Enoplea > Enoplida > Ironidae > Trissonchulus > Trissonchulus sp. WLG1_4. Next base: position 18,522 of record JASANF010009493.1, read on the forward strand.
AGTCAACACCCTCTGGAACCAGTCGCCTCCACCACCGCTCCACTTCCGCCATGGCAGAAGCTGAATCGACCGACAATAATCAATGAATCGGACGCGAAACGGCTAATGAAAGCGGAAGAAATCTCGGAGCACTTTAATTCCCTGCCGGACAGCCTATCTTGGGAACCTAACGTTCGTATCTGGACGGACGGATCAGCTACAGACGGAGTCTTAAATGGAGGAGCGGGAGTATTAATAACTGCGGACTATGGCTTGACAGTGCACCTCAACAAGCCGGCTGGACTCTTTTGTTCCAGCTATCGGGCGGAGTTAACGGCAATTCAAAAGGCTCTGAAATGGTGTCTGAAGAACAAAAATCTCCTACCAGAAACACCCAGACTGCTTATTGAAACTGACAGCCTGTCCGCCTGCACGAAGCTACAATCACCAAACGGCTGCACTGAGCCAATACTAGCGGAAATCATCACCCTCATTCAGCAGCTGGATGCCCCTATCGCTTTTAGATGTGTTCCAGGGCACTCCGGGATCAGTGGGAATGAGACCGCAGACCATCTGGCCAGAGTGGGGGCCAATCAATACCAACACCGCATCCCCCTCGACCAGACCACAGTCCGCAGCCTAATTGTCCGCCAAACTAAACAAGACTGGCGACGAAGAATTACCCACCCCATGACCCTCCAATCCAACCCTAATTGCAAGCCTGTCCACAGGTGCGGATTCCTGAACAGAGAGAGAGAGGGGGGGGTGCCGGATGTCTAAGGAGGGGCGCCGACCCCCCTCAGAGGGGGTGGATACCCCCCCTACCCCCCCCCCTATGTGCATCTATGGTTATCACTACCTTAAGGGATTTGGACGATCCATATTAATATATCAAATTATAGCTGAATAATTGGGCTATTTTATAGTGTATTTAAATTATCTGTTTGAAAAATGTGTTCCAAAAAATCTTTGTCAAAATAATTTTTTGTGGTCAATTTCCGACAAATTCTCGTATTTGGTAATTGGTTATAGTGGTGCGGGGAAAAAAACCCTACGCGTTTTGCGGGGAAAAAAACCCTAGTGCTTCCTGGCCGAACCTCACGACATAGGACCTTTTTGAGTATGCAGGTGGAAAGCGCATCCCAAACTGACTTACCACACCAATTTCTGTGCAGTTTTGAGGCCTGTAGCGTTTTTTATAAAATTTCAAAATTTTGCATGTTGAAAAATTCCAAAGTGACAAAATTTTCCAAATTTTTGACTTGTCATAATTTTTCACAAAAACACTTTTGACCAACGCCGTTTGCATTTTTCAAGAGAGTTACCTTTCCTCTATACTTCTGAAGCTCGAAAACCGTGAAAAACACTGTGGTTGACCAGTGACTGGTCAAAGTTTGTGCGGGAAAAAAAACAACAACAAGTTTTTTTACAATTTATCATTATTGCTGTCAGTACCTTACAGGTTACGCACAGTTTCACAGTTCAAACAGGCATTACTCCACAACGACTCAAGCAATTTTGTGTGCATAAACTAGAGCATATGTGCTTTTACTTTGTGTAAAGAATCTAAACAAAAAGTTTTTTAATTGTGACGAAATTATCGAATGTGAATAGGTTTTCAAAACGTCATTTTTCCGACTTGCGATTTATAGTCGCGCAAAATCGACTGCTTTCGCGACACTACCCCCTTAAGTCCAGCTTGATCGGACTAAACGGACTTAAGTTAACGCTGTTAAGTCCGTTTAATCCGGAGGTTTTGGAATGGCTTTTTTCAGCATCATTTTTAAACCGTTTAGTCGGATTATAATTAACCCTTTAATCCGGTAAAGGCCCCGAGACCGAGACTGCCAATCCTGATACTTGATAGATAGATACATTTACATACATAGTAAAATTTATTTACTCAACGTGAAAATAATATACATGATAATATACGTGAACAGCATGAACTCACATGGCTTTCGTCAATGGAAAGAGGCAGGCACAACTGCTTCGAAGCATTATATATATAATATGTATACCTAAAGAAGGTACATAATATATTACTTAAACTTCTCAGCATAACACTTCCCACAAACGGTAAAAAAGCGAATTTGTGGATTATTTATTATTCTGTTTAGAAATTTGAGAACACATGGTGTGATGTGTATATAGTCAACTCCTTTTAGCAAAGTTCATATATATAAATTAACTTATTTCATACAATATATACTGGTATATCAGGGTTTTTTACAAAATCGTATTTCAGCATTCTGGCGTCATTTTTAAACTTCTGTCGGTATTTTTATTCTTCGTTCGTCAAAACTAGACTTTGGCTTTACAGTACCGTTGCGCTGCAGCAATATTGCTGGTTAGCGTTATCTTACAGTGGCGTACAGTCGGCCGAAATTAAAAAAATCAGCATTTTTATGAAGTTTAAGCGGCTTTTTACCTAAATTTTGGCCAAAATTGGTTGAAATCCAAGTTTTTTGGCCAAAAAAGGTGTAAAATGCTATTTTTTTGAAAAGGGAGTCTAAATTTAGTAAACCGATGGGAGGGAAGGGTCCCGCCAAAGGGAGGGGGAGGGGTACCCAAAGTTTTCGTGCTGTTCCATGTATATATGCTTGTATATGGGGTAGGGATGGAAGTCTCGGTCTCGGTCTCGGTAGTCCAAAAGTCTCGGTTTGTACCCGGTCTCGGTTTTTCAATTCTGTGGATGTGGAAAATTTTCCTGTGGTCCCCCCTTTGGTTTATATTTTTGGCAGAAAAGTTTTTCGAAAGTTTGTATTTCATCAAAATTTCACACCAAACAGTGAGATTCTGACAATTTTTTCAGAAAAAACTTTATCGTGGTGTGGTTGTTTAGTTTATCAGTACTCAGTAAACACAGTATGCACATTAAAATGTATGTTTGTGATTAGGTTTGTTAATTCATACTATCTTTCCAGTCTGTATGTGTGACATTATTTAATTCTTTCTAGTGTTTTGCTGGTCAACTTTCTCATGCCAATTGGTGGCTTCACATAGTTAACTGTAAATTCCAATTATGTAGTATGGGTGTAGCAAAAATCAAAAACAAAAATCTGTGAAAGTCAGGGTTTTTTTTTTGTGCAAAACCCTGTGCAAATGCACACTTTTTTAAAATTTTGCACACAAAAATTAAAATTTTGCACAATAATGCACAGTGCCCGATGGGCCTGGGATATGCTCAAAATGCACTGTTTGTAATGCCAAATCGAAAAAAAATTCTGGGGGCTGCCGCCCCCAGACCCCTGCATCTACTGGCATAACTGGCGGCATCATGAACGGCGGCAGATTTTTATACTGCTTCTTGGCAAAAGGCACAATGATTTGCGTAATTGCTGTTCAAATTGCTAGAGTTTTATTTTTCTAAAAATCGTGTTACTCATTGTCAAAAACCACAAGTCTCTAGCTCCCCGACCTCCACAAACTACGGCATCTACGTTTCTAAACTAAATTGTCTCACGAAGTGGGGGGAATTGCCTTGCTCCACCCATTCTGAAAATTTCCTAGATCTGCCACTGATATGATTTTATGTATGTATATATAACAAGGGCATACATACCAAGGGGGGATGGTGAAAATTTCCGCCCCAGAAATTTTTCCAGTAAACTTTTACACAAGGGACCCCCATTGAATTTCATGGCCAGGCCAAAAAAATTCCGTTTCGTTTTTTATTAACCAAATTTTGCCCGAAAAAAAAAAAATTTCTACATTTTCAGGGGAATGCCGCCCCAGATCCCAGCAATGACCCAGAAAAATTCGTAAACAGTTGCTGATGAAATGTTTTTCAATAAAAAATTTATTTCAAAATTCGATACATAAAAGCTCTGGCTTCTTGGGACTGCCGCCCCTAGGCCCCGCAATCACCCAGATTCGCCAACAAAGTGTTGCTTAAAGTTGCTTTTTTAATGAAAATTTTATTTTAAAATTCCACAAAAGCTGTGGCTTTTGGGGGCTGCCGCCTCCAGACCCCCGCCAATTATGGCACACACATTTTTGCAAGATTAATTTAAGGAAGGTGGGCCGGCTTCCCTGAGCTCAAAAAATTTCTTGGATCTGCATCTGACAGCCATTGTGTTAATGCCAGTAATTTCCAATATTTAGAATTTCAGCACACCAACATAAACATAGCAGCAACCAGCAAGGGTGTATATACCCAGGGTGGACGGATGGTGGGAATCTTCTCTTTTTGGTTTTTATGGTCCGGCCGCAAAAATTTTCTGATATATACGTCACTAATTGACCAAATTTGGCATAAAAATCAAAATTTTTCCCATTTTTTGTGGGGGCTGCCGCCCCCAGGCCCAGGCCCAGACCCCTGCAACTTTTTGTTTTAGTAATCTTGCGTTTGTAAGGCGTTTTATGAGTGTTAAAATTGCTAAAAAATATGCCTTTTCACCCATTACAAAAAAAATCGAAAAGTCATTCAAAATTTGTTCTAGGTACGCCACTGATACGTACGTACCTCTAGAGGTATAAAAACGCGTATATTAGCTTTTATATAGATGAAGAAAACGCATTTACAGTTTGCACAGAAAAATAAAATTTTGCACACTAAAATTAAAATTTTGCACAATTATGCACACAAAATTTTTTGAAAAAAAAAACCCTGCTGAAAACTGATGAAATATAGGTGACACTTCCGACATTAAAAGTATATATTTACTCCGCTCGAGCGCCTTTGGAGAAAATTTATGGGTGCAAGTTCATCGTGCAAGACATTTACATTTTTTATTATTAGATAATATGTGCTAAATTACTTAACTTTAATTTTAACGCGAATCGCGGAACCAGACATGTAGATTTATATAACTGTTCAGTAATTTTGGGAAACCCTTTTTCCTTTAGCTGCATTAATCCCATGACCCCAGAGCCTACCCATTTTTGACGCCCCCGCCCCACTACCGACGCAATTTTCAGCGTTTTCTGGAAAGAAGTTGCAGTGCCAAAAAATATTGTTAAAACTGTAAACTGCTAAAATACACCTGGTGAGGAGACCATAATCCATAGCCAAAAATTTTCCTCACGTCAGGATTCTCCCCCTCTGTTGCTTCGGGCGTGAGTCCTCTCACTATCCTGTAGCCGAATTTTGTGGGGGCTTCCCCATACCCCAACTACATTTGTGGAATGAAGCGTGGTTCCTGGTTACAGTCTGAAAAATGGCGTGGATTGTACAAGCAATAAGCATACTTATATTTATAACTACTAAATATGTGTTACAATGTCGCATGTTGTTTCAGAAAGCCAGTGTTCATTGCAAAGCAGTCAGGCCTCCAGCCAAGTGCCCCGACCGTCCAATTTGAATCGCATCAGTTTTGACGACAGCAGTTACGACGCGTCGATTGACAGTCAGTGCAATGCCGTGCCGATTACGGTGAAACGTCCGCCAGTGGTTGAACCAGCCACAGAACTGCCTGACTATTTGTCCTTCAATGATATCCTATGTCAACCCCCGGCTCCGGTGCCTAGGGTATCCAAATCCGGCGATCAAAAACCCAATTCTCAGTCTTCGGCGGGCCTGACTGATAGCGGTTGTCCTCAGAGTCCCAGTGTGCATTCTTCTGAAGCTGTTACCGGCTATAATACTCAGGCGGCAGGAATTTTTAGCCCTGCCGCGCATTCTAGTCCAAAAGGCGCTGACTTTTATGACCATTCAATTGCGGCTATGGCGTATCAACGAGACAGGCAAGATTTGCCTTTTGCTGATCAGTCTTATACACGTAAAACAGACCATTGGCTACAAACCGATTATGCGGATCCATTATATGATTATGATCCGAAATCGATCGATCATCCATCGATGAATTATAATCGTCACCCAGATTTTGACCGTCAGATTAGGTTGCCCCAGGGTCCCACTCAAATGGATTATAACCAGAATTTTAAACGGCCAGTAAATTATTGGGAAACAAAGGATTATGATCTCAGACAAAATGGATTGAATTATTTGCGTGGTGATTCTCCGTCAAATGTTGGACTGTCCAACCAAAGTAGTCGAGACTTATCAAATCGACCTGCAAAAAGTCCGAACTCTAGAGATTATGTGGATGATGACAAAAATTTACATGACAAGTATGATCGGGATAAAGGGTTTGACGGTGCTCGTGAAACAAATTTTGATAGATCATTCGAACAGTATGCAAACTACCGTTTGCCGAGACTGGATCAAAATCATGATCAAAATATAGGTCGAAAGCCGAAGGTCGAACCCGTTTGTTCTGAACCACCGAATCACCCCGAACTGAATCAACGTAGAACTTTCAGTAGAAGCCCTATCAGAGATATGGCTCGATCAGCGGACAATAATTTGGATCCTCGACTAAATGCTAAATCCAAAACTTACGGCGTTCAGTCGAATTCAGCGGACAATCTGCTTTATGAATATACTGAAACCAAACAAATGACAGAAAATGAATATGCCTTTGAAAAACCGCTTGTTATTGACACTAAATTATATTCTGCTCATTCTAGTGAGCAAATTTCGGTTAGTGAACGAAAAACTGAGCAGGTTTGGAGAACAACTCCTTCGCAAACTAATCCAAACAAATTGGAGCCAGTTGCGCCGCCTCCTGCTCCGAGAACAAGATCAGGCTCTAACGGCCGGAACTCAGAAAGGACTCAGGGTCCAACACAACCAGGTCCACCGTATTTCACCAAACTTCCAACTGAAAATATGTAAGTTAAATAGGATAAAACTGGACTGTACAAATTCATTTTATGTGTCAAATATGAATGTTTTATTTGTTTTATTTAATCGTAGAGTCGAGGATAGAGTGGTTGGTACAGTATTTGATTATTGATTACGTACAGTATATACAGCACAGGTTCGAAAATCGACTATATTTATATATAGTATCAGATCAGCTATCTGCAGCTATTCTCTAGTAGTAGTGGTATCGGCAGTCTGCGTCTGCACATATGTGAATGGAGTCTGCACATATGTGAATGGACCGATTTTGCGTTAAAAGTGGAAAGAGTAAACTGAAAAGCTAGGTATATATAAATATTTTGGTACTGTACTTTATCAATCGTGACACATAGCATTTTCATTTGTTTTTTGTTTACTACTAATCTATAATGTCTTTTACTACTAATCTATAATGTCTTAGTAGGAGAGTCCGTTACTAAAGTCTGACCAGCAATTACTTACTGAACCATAATACCAAACACGTGGCGTGATTTTTGTGACTACTTGTTGTGCTCTTGATGCTTGCAGTTCGTTCTTTTCGTGATGAAACCACGCGTTTCTTTTTGTCTCAGGGTCCAGCATTTTTTGGTCAGACTTTATTTGTTGTTTACTAAAGTTTTTGCGTTGTTTCTGGCTGAGTGACTTCATATTATTACTTAACGCTTCATTTTCATTTGCATAAGTTCTTATTGATTTTTCAGCGTCCAAGATGCGAAAACTACTTCCGAGCTCAGCTCCTCGCTAGAGACTCCAAGCCCTGCTCCGCCACAAGGAGTGAAAAATATTGTAGCAGCCTTAGAGTCTAAACGAGGTCCCGGCTCAGTTTCCTCTCAAACAACGAGTGTTTCAAAAACCTCCTCAGTAGAGAAACCAGCAATACCCAGTAAATCCGAGCAGTCGACTCCAGCCAAATCTGACCTTTTGAGTTCAACTGAATCTGCGGTTAGCTCAAAGACCCCTTCGGTGCAAGCTCCTTCCCCAGTTTCTTATGACACCAAATCTTTGACTACAAGACCGAGCCGTGAAACTACATTCGGACCGGACAGCGAATCGGACAGCGAAGTATCAGCGAAAAATGTGCCAAATGCCAATTTTCAGCATGCTGAATCGCAGCAGAAAGCAGAAGAGTTTTTGGCAAAAAATCCATTTCAACGATCCCCGTTTGAAGCTTTTGAAATTTTGTCCAGGCTGGAATCGTCAGTTCGAAAAGTTCTAGAAGATCGAGGAGATTTGCCTAAGATGCAGTCCGTGTCCGAAGAAAAACGATCGCCATTGTCTGACGTCTCACCTAAGACACAAGTAACGGGGCAGCAAGAAAAGAAGTTGACGTCAAGTAGTAAACAAGAAAGTCCCCAATTACCGGAAGCCTATCAACGTTTGATTGATAGAAATCGTTCGGCTGACTCTTTGCTTGGTGACCGAATCAGCGCAACACCAGGACAGCCTAAAGAACACAAAAATCAACAGTCGCCCATGGCTAAGCGTCAAGAGCGAGACCAGCAGCCGTCCTCACCACCTCGAACATCGTCAACCACTCCTCAAGTGACGCCGGTTTTTGTTCAACCAAATCTAGAGACCGACCAGAAAGATCAACCTCTGTCTCCTGATCTCAGCCCACCTGTCATCCATTTTTTGCGAGACTCACCGCGAAGCTCCTATCGACGTCACGGTCACTCTCCGGAGCGCCCCAGATCCGCTCAGGGACAACCTAGTGATGATAACGCATCGATACCAGAGAGCCATGTGATGCAATCCAAGTCTTTGTCGCACATCCCTGCAATTGCTGGTGATCAGAAAACCATCTATGACATACCTCCTGCCTATAAACCTCCGAAAACTCCGACCACGACTGACTATGATCGACCAACCGTTCAAGTCGATCGATCAAAATCTGCTGATCAAAAAGCTGCTGCTAACTTGGCAACTCGTAATTGGATTTATGACGTTCCTGTGCCCTATAGTCGACCCCAGAGTGCTTTTTCCCCACCCTCGCCTTCAGATACGCGTTCAGTCGACGTGCACAGTCGCCCAATGTCCAGTTTGCAAAAGATACCAACAGTGACCGCTGCTTCGTCGTCAAAAATCTTTGAGCTCTATACTCAAGGAGGCGCTAGGAATAAATCACCTGCCATTTCACCATCTATTCCTATGGCCGGTATGTTAAATGGTATGGTATTTTTGAGGGCCGATCCTTTATCGAATTGAACGGACTTACTTGTTTTAGAATTTTTAGAATGGATATTGGGACTAAGCGAGTTAAGGTTTAATTAATATTAGCGGTAAAGTTAACGCCAAAGCCTTATGAAGAGTCCTAACATTAACGTCAAGTCAGTTTTGTTCAGGATTTTTTTCAAAAAAAATCGTGACCAAAATTGAGCAAACTTTCAATTTCAGTGAGCAAAATCGTAATTTTGACTTGCAGAAATTTTTGATTTTTAGGCCAAATTTGGTCTATTGGAGACCTTCGGAAAATTTTTCCAGTCTGACCATGAAAACCAAAGGGGGGCTTTGAGAGCAGTGAGCAGAATTTTAAAAAAAATTCAATTTCGGTGAGCAAAATTTCAAAATCCTGAGCATTTGCCCAGTATTTTGCCCAAAAAACCCGGTTTTGTTTGATTAAAAATAGTTAAAATCAATTAAACTGGAGGTTTAGGTTTGGCATTGTTAATCATAATTTTCAAACTTAGTCGAATTGAAATCATTTACTCGTTTAGTCCGGTATGGGAGTGGGTCCTTCTCCTTAGTTATTTAATACGGATGTCAACGTAACTGTAGATATTTTTCACAAACTAGTGGAAAGGTTTGTATTTGTATGCAAATTTGATTACTGACACTTGAATGGTACATTTATATTTTCGTTGCGAATCGGTGATAGAAGAATAAGTAAAAACAAAACAAAACAGAATCGTATACTGTGTAGCTGATTATTCCATTAGTAAAATTAAGCCAAACCGAACAATGAAATATATCAGAAGACACGGTCTGCTAATTGTCGCCACGTTGGCGTATATTGTTTGAACTTTTTAATTAATAAGCATAGCGCAAGTATTAAAATGAGAGAACAAAGCGACCTGTTCTCCTAATGTAGCAACTGTTCATATTGAACACTTACATGTTATTTTATCGAAGTATATATATATATAATTGTCTGTTTGCAAAGAACAACCTGGGGGACTGGACTGTGTCACTCTAAGCCTTTTGAGACCATCTGAGTTTTCAAATAAGCCAACGATATGGCTTAATATTCATTATGGTGACTTGACCTAAGAGTCTGTATAATTGTCTTATGTTTTCAGATGTGGCCAAAGTGAAAGAAATGCCTTCACCACGTCTGCCAGAACGATTCAATTCCAGACTGCAGCAACAACAGCAGGATGATCTAAATTCTATTGATGATGAGAGCAGTTCGATTTCCGGGGTGGTCACCACCAACGCTGCTGCCATGGTCGCCGGATACAATCGGTGAATGAGTTTTCAGACCAACGCATAGTTTTTATTTCGGTGCAACAACAAACAAAGGCACTACTACTAAGGCAAGCAAAATTCAAACCAAGGTGCAAGCCATGTGAGACTTTTTGTTATGGTACAAACAAAAACAAAATCATTAGAAATCGAAACCTGGTGCGAGGGTAGTAAAAATTCGGAGTATACTACTGATCAGATGCTAATGATTTGGTTATTAATTAAATCTATTGCATCGGGTAAATGTAACCGAGTGAAACTGTCCAGAACGCCGTAATCTAAACTTGCGACATACTGCCAAATTTTCAACCTTTTAATTCAATCCGTATGGTTACTATTGTTTGTTTGTTAATCGAGTAATTTATTGTACATTAATCTAATCTAATACAAAATTTGAAGAAGGATTTAAAGAATAACTGTTTGTTGACCAAGACATAGTCATAAGCACCAAGGTCCAAGAAATTCATAAGCACCAAGATCCAAGACATAGTTACTTCATGCCACTCTTGCTGCCGTAGTTGTAGTTTTACAAAGTTACAACTTCCTTTTAAGTAGAACGTGATCGTTTGTTTCAGACCGTCGTCAGCATCAACAGTTGGCGAGGAGAATTTGACAGAATACGGTCAGGACTATTTTTCGCCAGTCCTTCAAATGGGAGGCAGTGCGGAGGGCGACAGTGGGAGTCAGTCACGTGACAGTCTCGCTAGCGCCACCTCCTTGCGAGCTGACCAATCAGCGCCCTTCTACAATGGCCCCGCCCACACGGCCCCGTCTTTGCTCCTCGGAGATCCTAATTTATTGCTGAAGCAAAAGTTTTTGAATATAGCGCCGCCGCCAAACTTGAATAAAAAACCAGAGAAAACTATACTGAAGGTTTGTTGGCAGAGCTTTTTAGTGATAGTCGTTTTTGTTGTTTTTTTTATATCGTTGATCAATTATGTTTCGTGTATATTGCTGCCAAAGCTCTTGCGAGTCTGACTATTCTCACAGACAGTACAAACTTCAGTACGATTCCACCGGCTCATTAGGATTAGACACCCTTTTGTGGCATGCATTAATTCATTTTTAAGTAGATGAATTTCGTCAGCAATTAAAATAGCATTTCCAGAAACGCAGACGCGAACGTTAGTTGGAAATAGAGTGTTGCTCGTCCTTGAAATTTTTAGGTGAGTTTTAGTTAGTTTTTTAGATGAGCTACATGTTTTATTGCCATTAGAAGGTAGTGAGGTCCATTTCCAGGCATAGGTCATGATGGGTCAAAAATATACAGTACAGCTGTCAGTAACTTTATTTCGACTGTTTGTTTTAGACTGCCAATCCGGTGAGCAACAAAACAGTCTCTTTTGCCCCTCAAGTGTCTGATCGATTAATGTCCTCGCTGCCCATTTTGGATGCGTCCCCTCGTCAAGCAGGGAAGGGCGGCTCCGCTGCAGAGCGGACATACATGGAAACAATACAGAATAAAAGAGTGATGGTTCGTGAAACTGTTGAAGAAAATGTGGAATATTTTACTTCGACTACAACCACCGAAGGCTCCAGTGCGTCTAGCGAGAAAACTCTCACGGAGGGTGACTCTAGTATTGATAAGGAAGGCAGTGGCATTTTCCCGGTGACACCGAGTGATTTTGAATTGGTCAATCAGCAAGCCAGCAATGACACCCTTAGTTCGTTTCAAGAAGAAAACCTTAGAGACTACGGACAAGGCCGACTAACCCCGGTTGCCAAAGATGACTCCTATCTGAGCGATACTCAGAGCTTGGACCCGTCCAGACAAAATAGTTTGTCGAAGTATGCCGACTTGGTGACGATACCCAGTAAGCCCGATTTCAACATTGCTAAGCAGCAAAAACTGCCGGCTGCTGTGAAAGAACGTCTTTTGGAAACTGATTTGTAAATTTTGAGTGTTGTGGCCATGCCTATACACGGGGTCTCAATTTAGGGGGCTTGTCTCGGAATGTTCGAAATTTTAGGGGGTGGGGCTTGGCCCTACTTTTCGGGGACTTGAACTCACAACAACACAAACATTTCCAATGTTTGTTCAAAAGTGGGAAATTTTTTGCAAACTGTCGATATTTTTAGCGATTTTTTAGCATTTCCCTCATTTTTGAAGCATTTTACAGCGATGTGGGCAAATGTTGAGCTTTCGTGTACGTATCTTTTTTCCCCACCAAGAAGGTGGATTTGTCTGGTTGGGTCAAATGCGCGTGGGGGGGCATGTTCCGGGTTTTCAAATCTGGGGTAGGGGCTTGCCCCCCCAGTCGTCCCCCGATGTACATTTGTTTTGTGGCGCTTACTGCCTTGATTATGTGCATTTTTGTTCATATCGTGTGTATTTTTGTCCATATCGTGTTGTATTTACGCAGTTGAAACTTTGGGCCTTATCTAAACATACATTTTTTTGTAAATTTTGGGGCTTTATGTCTTATCTAAACAGAGTCTGCGGAGTTTTATAAACTATTCGCTTTATATGACTTTGTCCTGGTTTTATATATTATGTTGTGCTATTTACTGCTCTATTCCTGTCTACTGACAGCCATTTTTGAACAAGACATTTAGCTTAAGTTGCCCGCTAGTTGAAATTTGGTCCAAAATTCGAACTTGATCCAAGTTTTATGGTGATGTAATGCTGTCCTCATAGTCTCAGACTGAAGTTGTGCAACATGCCTTTGTGTTATATTATGTTTTGATATCTGTGTTTTCTCTGTAACAATTGAATGCCTTATAATAAAAAATTATTGTTTTTGCGAGCACGTAAGCTTCTTTGATAACTTGATAATAAATAACCAATAGGAATTAGGAAAGTAAGGA
>JASANF010009495.1:0-26712 GCA_030248245.1 Trissonchulus sp. WLG1_4
TTAGACAGACAGTAACCTATTCTACCCAAGGAGCCGCCCGACAAGGGCATTTTTCCTTACTAGTATATAGATATAGTCTTGGGTGGATTTCGCCATTTTGGTTTTTAAAAACCATGGTTTTACGTACGTTTTCATATGATTTGCACATAATTTCATTACGAAGTTGCCTGATTCGTTACGAATTTCGTAAATTTTCTTAAACCGTGGTTTTTGCTCAGTTGAAATTTCAAACCTGCAGCATAGCAGGTTTTTGTTCTGCTGAAATTTCAACTAAGCAAAAACCATGGTTTTAAAAAATCTACGAAATTTGTAACGAATAAGGCGATATTTCGTAATGAAAGTATGTGCAAATCATATGCAAACGTACGTAAAACCATGGTTTTTAAAAACCACCGTGGTGAAATCCACCCTAAGTGTATAATGCTGTTTTAAGTTCTGTATACAGATCAGACTAACTAGACTATATATATAGACTGCACGGGGTAAAGCATAACTGCATTTTTGATGCCTATATGCATCGTAAATATTTGTAGCCCTTTTTTCTACCCTCACGGTTACAGTAAAGTTCAAAAAAATACACAACCGTACTTAGCCTTCTAAAGGCTGCCTTCTAAAGAGAGAACTGCCCTGTGGCGAAACAGCAGTCCGTAGGTGATGCATAATGTGTTAGTGTCCATGTGCCTGGCTGTGATAAGCCATAAATCAGTCCGAGGGTTACGCTGGGGAAGTGGAAGGCCCGGCAATTACTGGGGTTCCCGTGTCGCTTACCACATAAATTTGTAGCCGTATATTAAAAGCACATTCGCATTAGTGCTTCAAAGTTTAAAATCACCAACAATGTTAATGATCTTTTTGACAAATAAGCTAAAAAATTCCGACACGTGGTCAGATTTGTGAATTTCGTCCACATTTTTGGAAAGGATTTTTTTAAACGCAACCTGCGGAGTAGAGTTTTTCAATTTGCATGTTTGGTTAAAAACAGTTCTCGTTAGTCTTAGTTATCTGGGGAGTATTATTGCGGCTGACGACCCAGATCCCTACACCCATGCAGGGTTCCTTTTTCAAAACCTTGTCGTACATGGGGGGGTCTGGGGGGGGGGCAAGCCCCCCCCAGATTTGAGATGTTGGGACAAGCCCCTCTTCAGATTTGACCCACCGCGACAAGCCCCCCTCCTTGATGTTGAAAGAAAGGTGCCTCGACACTCAAAAATTGCCCCAGATCGCTTAACAATGCTTTAAAATTGAGCAAAAAGCGGAAAAATTGCTAAAATTGGCCAAATTTTGCTGAAAATTTGCCTATTTTTGCAAAAATTTGAAAATTTTGCGTTTTTTTCCGCTCAAGCTCTCGAAACATCGGGACAAGCCCCCCCCCCTAAAATTTCGAAAATTCCGGGACAAGCCCCCCCAGACCAAGACCCTGTGTACATGTGTCCTTGTGTAAATGCAGTTTTCTAAAATTTTGCACACAAAACTTGAGATTTTGCAGAATAATTATGCACAGTGACCAACGGGACTGTGATATCCTCAGAATGCACTGTTTTTAATGCAAAATAAAAACAATTCTGGGGGCTCCCGCCCCCAGACCCCTGCGTCAACTGGCATCACTGGCGGCATCATCCCCGGCGGCAGGTCTTTATACTCTTTTTGGCAAAAGCTGGCCAGCAAGCAGATTGCATGATTCGCGTAATTGCGTGTTCAAATTTTTAGAGGTGTATTTTTCTGCAAATCACGTTACACCGGCTACGACTAAACTACTTCTAAACTAAACTGTCTCACGGAGTGGAGGAATTGCCCAATTCAACTTGAAAACATTCCTGGATCTGCGACTGGTACGATTTTATGAATATATAACATGGGCGTACCCAGGAGAGAATGGTGAACATTTCGGCCCCAAAAATTTTTTCCCAGTGCATATTTACACAAGGAGTTTCTCGTCTCTCCCCCCTTTAGATTTTATTATCGGGCCAAAAAAAATTCCGTTTCGTCTTTAATTGACGAAATTTCGCCTACAAATATAAAATTCTGGAAATTTTTTCTGCGGGACTGCCGCTATCAGACCCTTGCAACGCTGTGGCTTACTATTCCTTGTTATTGTCTTTCATCAATTCATCAAGGCCATGCAGGTACACCCGAGTATATGCTGCCTTTGCAAGCCTACACGATTACATTATGCTGGGTTTGTAGACTGTATGATGTGCCGTCCCCATTTTCTGTTTTTAAATTTTTTGTGGAAAATATGCTGATACGTCTTCAATTGAGCGAAATCTCCCTAAAAATTGAAAAATTCCCCTTTTTTGAAGGCTGCCGCCCCTAGACACTTGCGACTTTGTGGCTTACTGATCTTCCATTTTTGTCAAGCGAATTAAAGTGTTAAACGTGCTAAAAAGTTAATCTAGCCCATAAAAAAATCGAACAGTCATTCCCCTCCGAAATGTTTTTCTGGGTTACACGTACACTTACACGTACGTACCTCTACAGGTATGAAAACGCGTATATTTACTTTGATATAGGCAAAGACAGTTTGCACAAAAAAATAAAAATTTGCCCACTAAAATTAAAATTTTGCACAATTATGAACACATTTCTAAAAAACCCTGGACCCAAGTACTCACAGTTATTATTCACAAAGTTTATCTTGGCAGCTGATGTGCATAAATGTTTCTACTGTCCCTGAAGTTGCTGACAAACATGCTGCTTTTTAAGGTGGTAGTTTCGAATTTGCTGTTTTTGTCGCAATTCGCTCGAACGAACTGTTAACTTTATGATATTTGGCATGCATATGAGGTACCTTTAGGCCAACATTTTAGCTAGCTATAAGTTCTCCATACTCAGCTAGTCTACAGTTATAAAAAAATTAGTTTTTGCCTTTTTTTGCAAAATATAGTAATTTTTAAACAACTGTTTCTCAAACTCAGTAGTGTTTTTCACTAAATCAAAAAAAACGGTATTTATATAATTTATTTAAGTTCATTTTGGAACCTTAAAAAGCATATTTAACTGCAACGATTTCCAGGAAATTGACACTTTCTAAATATCACTCCCATTTTGACTTTAAATTGCTGTTATGTAAAATATAAGCTGTATATTTTTTCGTAATACGGCACAAAAGTGTATCAAATTATATTACATTGTTGTGCCAAAGCTCATATTACCAACTTATAACCAGGTTTATGAGCTCGGAAGTATATCACCCCATTCTTTGAATAAAAACGCTCGAAACTACGTGACAAGACGCGATGTTCCGTATGTGTTTTACATGGTTTCTGTTTTGTTGTTTGAGTGTATTAGCAGTCATATTGAAAGACAGTAGGTCATTTTAGACTGTATTTGAGAAATTTATAGCCGTGGTTGCCCTGTAGCCCGTTTCAATAAACTCACAGGCCCACAGGCACAAATTTGTGGGCCTGTGACCTGTGGCCACAGTTGCCTGTGAATCGGGTTTCAATATGTTTTCAGCTGCGCCTGTGACTACTCACACGCCACAGGCACAGGCCCTAAGTCCACAGGCAGACACTCGCATGTGACGCACAGAAATGTGATCGCATGCACGGCTTGCCTGCGAACACACGCAGTTACGCTGACATTTGTCAGCTGGGCTATTATATGCCCCTTATATGGATTGAAATCTTTTTTCTTTTCAGTTTTAGTGCTAAACTTGCACAACGTTCTGAAAGTATTAATATATAAAAATATGGAATTTTTAAAAATTTCAAACAGATGAAATTTTTCACAAAAAAGGCTTCTAAATTGAACAGGTTCACTTGTAAATCAAGTTAATTCAAAAATCAACATTAGACTACTCAGATTTTAGTGCTAATTGGCACAAAGAAAGCTCTCACAGGCCACCTATCGGCCTGTGAAAAAACGCCACAATTGTGAGCTCGCTCACAGGCACAATTTTTTAATGAAACCGAACGGTCTGTGAGCGATTTGTGGCTGTTCGAAATGTTACCTGTGCCTGTGGCCTGTGACTTGTGGCCTGTGCCTGTGAGATATCGAAACATAATTCACAAGTACAGGCTCCCAGGCCCACAAATTTGTGGGCCTGTGAGTTTATTGAAACGGGCTACTGGCAACGCATACGAGTTCGTTATACTAAAATATACGCTTCAACTAGAAAGTGTCATTTTCTGCTTCTGTGTGCATTCTAACATTCGCAATATTAAACCAAAATGAAAGAACCTAAAATGTCTAGATTCCTTTTTTGCAATTATTGATACGAATAGTAGTTGTTGTATTCTCAAGCCGTAAAGTTTTACGAAATTCTAAAAAGATCTATTTTGCAGCTTAGATTTAAAATGCTGAAGCAACGTAATGACTTATCGTAATGAAACTCTGTATGTATTGAAACAAACACCGGTGAGTTTATACTAAATTGAAATTAAATTTCATCAACTAAGTCATAATCTTTCCATAATAAAACATAACGTAAAAACTTGAAAAACTGCAAAATTTAAGATATTTGATACCAAATTATGAACAAACTGTAAAAAAATATATCAAAACAAATAAATGTGATTACGACTCAACTATTGGTCTGTTAAATACATAAAACCGCTTCTAAATACCTTCTAAAACAGCTGAGTAACAGCTCAACAAAATTTGCTGCAAATTCGAATGCAAATTTTTTGCATGTTTCAGATGTCTGTTTTCCAATAAATTATACCGTTTTCCTGAGGATTGCCGCCCCCAGACCCTTGCAAACTTTATGTAAGAGCCCTCTTTGCTGACCAATCCAGACCAGGCCTTAACTTGCTTCGTAGCATATGGTAATCTGGGACCAGCCAGAATTAGCCCCGCGATAAGAAGTTTAATCCGTGTAAAATATTAACAAAATTGCTTCGCCCCAAGACCTAGAGGTCCTTCGCGGACTGGGCAGGGCCCACGAAAATTTCCTCAAGTAAGGAACTCTATTCAGATCCCCACAGCTCCGAATGTACCATTCCTGAACTTGGTGAAATTTAGTGCATGTATCACTGCATCAAAATTTTATGATTCTAGCTTCTGGGGGCTACCGCTCCCTGTCCCCTACAAACTACAGCATTTAACGGAAATATTCCAATCGCGAGCCTCCAATTTCAAAATCCTGGAGGCGACCCCGACAAATTTTCTATCGTCCATTTAGCGCATGGCATTGTCTGCATCACAAATGTGAGCATAATTTTTCTTCGACCTAGTGATTAACTTGTGTATCTGAATAGTTTGCCAAGAGCTAACTTGTACACACTGCCGACTCTGCTCATGTTAAAAAAAGTAGCATTTACAAAGACTGGAAGATGGATTAACATTAATTGGAAGCCGTTAATAACATGCGCTAAAATGAACAGGTACTTGTAAAAAAGAACACTCAAGAACAAATTTTCAGCAGTGATCGATTTAAAAAAAACCTGCTTCAACCTTCAACTGAAACTCTCCGTAAACGAGCCTTTGTTGTCGTCACCTGACATTCAGTTAGGCAAAAGATTTTTTATAGTTGTCAAAGGAGCTTCTAGTCTATACAAGAGAGACTTCTATTCTATCCGGAAGCCCCTCATTTTTCAAAATCATGTGCCCCAGCCTCTGCGCCATGTGGGGTCAAGCAGTCACCAAGCAGGGGGTACAACTACTCTCGCCCCCACCAAAGTATCACAAAGTATCGGACTAATCCCCTCAGTAATCCAAGAAAAACCTTAACCAGCTAAAAAGGCAAACGAGACAACATATAAATCAGCAGTTGGCAAAAACGGGTTGCCGATCGAAGTAGAACCCTCTATTCCAGGCACCCTCCTTTCCATATAACTCTATAAGTAATTTCAGCAGAGCGTAGCGCAATTAGGAATGAGGCTTCGCGGAAGCCATAATTATACACACAGACATTTGAAGCAGCTAATCAGTACCGTGTAAAAAAATAGCAGCCACTACCTACTTTATGTACACAATTTATGTACATGGAGTCGTGGATACATCCAATAATTCAGACTGGTAGAGAAGTAAACCAAACGCCATTGGTGCAGTTCCACAAAAAATCCGAAAACTGGTGTTGGCACTGGTTCAGGGACACGCAACTCCATCAGCGTAGACAAAAGGATGTCAGGTTTGTGGGCGTACTGGTCCCCTTGACAGTGTGTGAGGACGGGGATCAGACAGCGGATTTCACGGGTCCGAAATTAACGAAATACTTTATCTGGAAATGTCATCAAATGGACCAATTTTGACTCCCCATGGGAGTCCAAGACTCCTTATCTCAATTTACCCCAGATTTAATCGAAAAATCGATACCCCTTGACGCCATGCAAGGGGGGTTGGCACCCTGCGACGTTTTAACGAAATCCTAAAAATAGCAGCCATTACCTAAACTGTGTCTGGAACTGGATCCATCCAATTATTCAAACTAAAAGAGAAATTGATGCCGGTGGGCGGTGATACAGTTCCACAAGAGATCCAAAAACTGGTGTCGACTGGTACAGGGTGAGACAGCCTGGTCGCGTTGGTGAAGCACTAACGCACTGGCCCACTGGACGATGAGGAGGACTGGACCAAACGACAGATTTAGCCGTGCTCCATCGTCAGTGTGATGCGGCGCAAATTAATCTGTAAAAAATTTCAATTCAAAAATCTACCTAGTAGAACCACTAAGTGGAGTCCAGGAGTGTTCTTGGCATTAATGAATCAGATTTCAGTGGCGTAGCCAGAAAGTTTCTGGTGGGGATGACTTTTCGATTGTTTTGAAATGTGTTAAAATACATTTGATATCAATTTTAACGCAAAAAATGACACATGGAATACTTCGTTCAAAAACAATGTTAATTTTTGACCAGAACGGTGTGAAAAAAATTGGAGCTCAAAACACCGAAAGTTACAAAACTGGTGAACCGACAAAGGTTCAAAAGCTAGCAAATTTGAAAACGTTAAGATTTTTGACATCATGAGCCGCAAATTCACAAAAAAATGTAATTTGTGCTACAGCTAACAGCTAAGACGATTCATTAAAAAAGTGTATTAAACAAAATACTGCATAATACACCCACATACACATGCACACGCTTTAATGAAACACAAAAGCTAAGAACACTGAGCCACAAAGTTGCAGGGGTCTAGGGTCGGAACCCGCCAGAAAGAAGTTGGGGAAACTTTTGAATTTTAAGCTAATTTGGTCAATTGGTGACGTATCGGAAATTTTTTCCGGTCAGACTATAATAAAAACCAAAGGGCCAACCCTTGTGTACAATTTCAATTTCCCACCCCCTGGCAACGCCCCGAATAGGTGCTCAACTTACCCCTAGAAAAATGAAAAACTAAATTTAGAAAAATCGCCCTTTGTGTACCCTCTGGGATTACGGAAGCAGGGTACTCTGCGGTTGCGGGGTTCCAGTACGGTCCTAGACAGAAAAGACCTCATTCGTGTATCGTACATACTGGGGGTTCAAAGTACCCCTAAAGCCCGGTTGATACTCGTCCTTGTCCTTGTCCCTATCGTTTTGTCCTTAAGCGATTCCAAGAAAACTGCCTCGCCAAATAAACTTTTTGTCTGAATAAAGTTGGGGTCACTCCACATCGTATGCAAAAAATAAGCCGGAACGCCTGTGTCATTTATTCACAGCAGCGGACCAAAATTTGTCCTTGTCCCTGTCCCTGTGTCCTTAAGGACAAGTATGAACCAGGCTTAAGACATCAAAAATTAGTTAAAAAATTCACGTCTTTTGACCGCCTAAACGGGGGATGCTATCAGCGGGGGAGGAGTCAATGAGTAAAAAAGCACCAGAATACGTGGGATCCCAGACAACGAGAACCTCGGATTCATGTTTAGTCCAAATTACCTCCAACCTCCAAGACACTATTTCGAAAATTTGACGGGTCAATGACACTGATGAACCCCAGATTTGTATCCAGGAGCTCAAGAGAGCTTACCAACTCAACCAACTTAAACACAGCATAAATATCGCAATTTCAACCCCCTTTTGACCTAAAAGGGATTGATCTTTTATCCTCATAAGGGTGCATAGCAAGAGCAGTCCTCGATAAAAACAAACCTCGGATTCGTGTTCAGACTCCAAATATTACTCTTGGAAATTTTTTACCAAAAACTTGCACACTTGACGCAGAGTGCCCCCAGTACTCTTGGGAACACTAACATACACAGGGAGTAGCCGATGTGCTGAGAAGAATACAAGTACTCGTGGGGATAGGGAGACCATCCAGCAAAGTTTGAGACTAACCCCTGGTAAGTGCAAGTGCAATCAATCCCTGAAGAAAATGAAAAGGAAAAAGTATTAAACAGGAAAACGAATACAAAGGGTTGCCTCCACAGGTTGTTGCGTCACGAATATCCACAGCCCAATAAACAGGAAAATGAATACAATGGGTTGCCTCCTGATTCGCGAAGATCGGCAACCCAACTATTGCAGACGCTCCAAATTCAATTAGCACAAAAATGCTTACACTAACAATATGATGTAATCTTCCTCACCCTTGATTGATAAACACTCCTTCACTGTTGACCAACAAGTATCGATTATGCTTTGACTTCCCGTCTTTGCCAGTGTACAAATAGTGCTCCAATGGCACAGGTCGTTTCGGTGTACTAATGACATAAATTTTGCGCTGCTTAATGCGTCTGAAGAAACAGAGCTTTAGACAACAACTTCTTCGCTATAACATAATATGTAGGCGGTGATATGAGTAATCTAAGTTCCCGAAAGTTAGCATAGCAAGTAAAACTTTCACGAATATCTAAACTGAGCCGACCTTCCCACATGCAAAAATGTTACAGACTACAACACAGCCTTAAAATATCAAATTCTACGGAGAATTCAGAGCATTCATAATGATCTATAACGATCCTTAAAACCTAAACTTTCATTTATTGTTTTATGCAGTTTACAAACATTATAGAAGTCTGTAGTTGAGGAGACTTGATAACCGAACTAAGAACCTGTGTAGAAACATTCAAGCGTGAGCGCTGCGGCTGGCTCAAAAGAGCTGGTTCAGCACATCACAGTTAGGCCGATTCATACTTACAGCCGCATGTCAGTTCAGCCAACAAAATTAAGACGTTAGTATGCCACAATCTGATATTATCTTTATGCATACTATTGATGGCGTATTATTATTTCACAATTTCGCCGCCTGAACCAACGATTCTTTATAACTTACCCAACCCAGTCTGCAAACTCAATCGTGTTGGGCACAGTGGCGCTGAGCATGATAATTTTCACATGTCTTGGCAGCATTATCAAAACTTCTTCCCAAACATGACCGCGCTAAAAAAACAAGATCACATGGGTCAAGCCTGTTTCAGAATCAAGAAAACAGATTCCTATCAGTGTTAAAGAGAGGCAGTTGCATAATAACGAGGTCCAAAATTGGGTAAGCCTCTGGTCGAGAACCCTCCCTGCCCGCCAAAAAAAACTACAACCTTAAGATATCGTAGTGCTAATTTTTACTTCCATTAATTAGTTTTTGTCACTAGGATTGTAAATCAAGATATGCAATGAAAAAAGCAAAGTCAAACTGTCAGAGATGCAAAGATGGAGTAACTAACGACTCTACTTTCCCTAACACATTAGTGCCAATAGGCAATTTTTTTTGCATGGCCATGAGTAGACAGTTTGTGAAACAGACTCACATCTGCATCATTAATGTAGTGCACTTCATCAAATATCACCCACTGCAGCTCACGAATCACATCCGAACCATTGTACAGCATTGACCTGCAAAAACCCAAATTATAGCTAAGTAAATCACTGGCGTTGTTTGTGGGACCCCTCACTGGCTTTTTGTTGACCTGTCCCCCCCCCACAGTCCCACACACACACACACACACACACTTTTGAAGCATCGTCAAATTTGTGTACAGTCATCGGTGATTTGCAGTTTTTGCTCACTGCCACATGAGCTGCAGCTCTTTTGGACCATAGATGAATTTGCTGTTAGGCATGGAATTGTATACTACCTAGTGTTCATTTACACGAAAACTGGAAAATAAAAGTATATACAAAACCAAATATCCAAATTTAACCACTAACCACTTAAGAAAAATCACGTCCAGTTAAGAAAAATTGTAAAAAATAAGAAAGTTAGCGTACTGCAGTCTAAACTGTAAATGCTGGACAAAAAAGAAAATCTGGGGGTGGGATGAAAGTGCGGCAGTTGGCAGACGGGGTGTGGTTGGCGTTACCCAAATTCCGGGTAGTCAAAAACGGTCCAGGGTTGGTTATGGTATGGGAAAGGGAATGGCACTCCCCCTACGCCCAGAATTATGTGGTCCCATTCATAGATTCAAGTATACAAAAGTGATACAAGAATAGTTACTCAGCTCTGTACCACCTTTTACCTCAAAATTTCTGTGGTCATGATTAAACAAAAGGCTTCCGGATGCAACTGAATGTCCCCAGTTATGAGCCCGACATCTCCAAAGGTTTCCCGAAAGTCACGAAACTTCTGATTGGACAAAGCCTTAATCGGTGACGTATATATAACTCTAAAAAATAAACGAACATAAACTCAACCGATCTACACACCGTATACTGCTAATGGCAATTACATGGAGACAGTTTCTCAGAACAGCTTGAACTGTAACTGAAAAACTACACAGTTTTTGAGGCATTAATTAGCCGTGAAATCCTAAATCAACTGAAAAGTTGCTCAAATATTGCTGTCATCATTTTTTAGGACTGCAAAAAAAATTTTGTATACACCACGTTGGTATTTTCTGAAATACTGCAAAAACTTAAAAAAACGTAACTACCAACGCAAGTCTCAGCAGAAGCATTTCGGATTGAAATATTGCCTTTCTGCCAGTGCTGTCGAAGCGCCCACTATCCAACTTGTTTAAAAAACTAATCAATATTTTGACGTCGCTGTAATATCTTTCTTTGTGAATATTTCCTACATTTTTCACCTAATGATGAAAAACGAGCACCTTGCTAGACGATTTTTGCAAAGAGCGATCGCGTATTCTGCTACAACAGTTTTTCCGGCAGAAGTATGAGCTGCGACGAATACACTATCTCCCAGTTCTTCGTGATAAATAGCCTGTTTTTGAAACGTATCTAGTTCAAAAGGCCACTGAAAATACAGTTACGGCAAATTATAACATTAAAAAAGTATCAATTAATGAACTAAAAAACGGCACCCCGTCGCATTAAACCCAAAAACATTATTCTTCGGAATTACATAGTAGAGAAGTAAATGATTTTATGTGGTGTTTCGAAAAGGCAATAATTTTTGACTGGCGTAACATACTATAACTACGTGCAAGTACGAGCTAGCAGCACTTTTGTGTGAATTTTTGTGTTAAGGGGGTAATTGCGTTTTTAGGTGTTTTTTTGCAAAGCCATAGCTCAGCGTTTACAAATTCAAATCACAAGCGGTCTTTTGCATTAGGTAGAACAATATCTTTCCTAAATGTATGCCATGCATTGAAATTTAACCTGTGATTTTGTTTCCAGTATAAGCGACTAAAGAAAGGTCCTTTCCAAAATATTACAATTTTTTACAAAAAGTTTGCGCCACAGCTCTGAATCATACGATTACCTGTTGGGGCTGAAAGTTGGTAAGGTTTTTGACATGTTTAAAATCCCCAGGCATGTCCCCCACTTTTTTAATAACTAGTCAATTTACTGAGAAAATAGATGAAAATCAAACGCGCCGAAAATTTAAGATATTTTCTTGTAATTAAAACCCTCTAAAAACGTCCACAGGTGAAATTTCGAAATAGTGAGAGACATGCCTGGGGATTTTGACCTTTACAGTACTGTCCCAAAAATTCATGCTGAGGCGTCACTCATAACTTGAGTACTGGTGGCGCAAAGTTTACATAGAAATCACAAAAACCTCGAAAACGCAACTACCACCTTAAGTCTTGTACATTGTAAAATGTGCTCTGCCACTTCACCCAGCTGACTACAACATTAAAAAGTGAGACGGCTCACATTTTACTGACCTAACCCGAGTAAATATTGCTACGAGTGTGAAATTATTATAAGTCAAGCTATGCGTATAAGTATAGTATAGAACATATAATATAGTTTGTGTAGCGACAAAAACACAACTTTATAAGAACACTTGTATGTACTTTGTGGGCCATAAATGGAACTTTTGCGTGAAAGTCGTCAAAACGTCTGTTTATGTCTATCCAGATGGCAAAGTCTGTGGACAACAGTCTGGACCCACTGTCCGCAACTGAGCCTAGCTTCACAGCTTTGCTGCCAGTATGACCGGACAGCGGCTAAAATGCATCAGCAAAAATTCACACTACAATGCTCAATTCTTGACCATCAAACATATGCTATAAAAGCATGTCTATCAGATAAAAAAATCTTGACTGCACTAGCGAAAACTTAATATATTGTCTTGGCTTGATATTTCTCTGACACATCTAACCTAAATAATTCTTACAAACTGACAAAAAATAATCAAATCATGACGCTGTAATTCAATGTGACAACAACGGGTGATCCTAAATTTTGCATATGCTTAATCAATTTGACGCACACTGCATACTGTAATATTTTTGGCAACTCTTCAACTCCTGTTGTTGAATGTATTATTGCGTTTTGCCCAAGGGCCACCGTGACTCCTGATCAGACCAAAAAATGGAACCACCTTTTCCACAAGTTCAGTCACACTAGCACTCAGTTCGTCATCGAGGACTTCTTCTATCTTCGCTTCATCATCAGCATCAGGAGCCTAAATATACATCAATTTATGCTTTTAATAATACCAAGGTCATGCAGACTCACTGACTCCCTACAAAATCTTACAATAATTGTACTCACGTACAAAAACTGCACGTAATTCCTTCAGGTCTAAAAAGCCACTAACAGAAAATGTATTGGATTAAAACTAATATTGCTGTACTGTGACTGCTCACTAATCGAAAAAAGTGGTATGTATATAAGAGGTTAACGAATGAAGATGGTTTGTGTTATTTTTACCAATTAAAATATAGAAAGCGTTATTATAAGCACAAAATGGTTAACCACGTATCACCTAGCATTTAATGCCCACTAAAATAGTGAATCAGAAGATAACATCCACAGATGTACATGGGGGGGGGTCCCGGGATTTGAAATACCAAGACAAGCCCCCCCCCCCAAATTTGACCCGCCGGGACAAGCCCCCTCCTTGATGCTGAAAGAAAGGGGCCAGTACTCTCAATAACTGCCCCAGATCGCCGTAAAATGCTTCAAAAAATGAGCAAAAAGCGAAAAAATTGCTAAAAATAGCCAAATTTTGCCGAAAATTTCCCTTTTTTAGGCAAAAATTCTAAATTTTTGCATTTTTGTCCGCTCAAGACCCCAAAACGTCGGGACAAGCCCCCCTAAAATTTCGAAAATTCCGGGACAAACCCCCCCCCCAGACCGAGACCCCGTGTACATGTATGATAACATCGTAAACCGATACTTACACTACCAGCAGTAGCAGACTCCACAGCTGGTTTGTTTATTTCGCCCGCAATTTGCGTGTCTTGTGTTTCCTGCAAATTTTCTGCCTTTTTTGCTGTCACAGCTTTTTTGGTGAAATCCATTCCTCGAGAAAAACCAGGCGGAATAGATAGTAACTCTGAAATACTACTATACTATATATGTACCCAATTTTTAAGCAAATGTCTAATTTTTCACATCTTGCATAGTTTTGAAGCATTTTACAGCCATTAGGGGAAAATTTTCAAATTTAGGACCCCTTTTTCTTGTTAGCGACCAGAAAGTCGGCTTATACCGCCACGTCAACTCTGAAGAGAGAGAGAGGCTTGTACGGAGTCTCACAAATGGCTGGGGCTTGCATTCCCTAAATCTAAACACGTATATATACATATAAACACCGATTAATAATATAAAGCTGTGAAAACTTGGATATTGAGACAATGTACGCAGCGTACCAGCATTGAACGTGCGAAATTGTAAATTGACCGAAACACCAACACTTTTTGCGAGGCACAGTTGATGTAAAAAGGACCAATTGCCAATAAACGGCTTCGCTGGATAATTTGACATGTCAGCACGAAAGCGGAAATATTTAATCCCAGCATACTTCATAACGCAGATATATACGTGCGTCGTATCGTGTACTAACAATAAGAAATATACACATATACCGTCTAAATCCCACAGCTGTGAGTCCATCTCAGAATTTCCTGGTTCACTTGCATCTTGTCGCTCAGACAACACATTTTCCATGCCTCCTGCAGCAAAAAAAGATACAAATACAAAAATCGACAAACTAGTTTTTAACAAAGCCCACTGACATAAAACGTCCAAGTACAACGCGGTTAGTCAAACAGTGATGCGATAAATTTACTGACAACGTAGGGATGGACTGCTTGGTTGGCAGGCGCACATCTGAGCTTAATCTATTGCTCAAAAACTGAAACGAAACTGGCAGCCAAGCGCAAGCGCAAACTTTCAGGGATAAAAGCAGTCAATGTCAAACATATACGAAGAACAAACCTGGAATAAATGGCATATTCTGCACATCGCCCCTGATTCCTTGGTCAGGCTGGCCAGGAGCACGCTGCATAGAGATGGATGAATTCGCTGCAGCATCCACAGTGGGGCAGTCGATCTGACACAGAACGTCTGAGATTAGTTTTTAAAGTCTATATAATTGTATAATTTGTAATAATTAGTCATGTATGATAAAACTAACCCTCTGCATAAAATACAGTGGGGATGAATTGCTAAACACTGGAATGGTACGAGCATTTTTATGACCTAAATCCGCGCAGAGAGATATAGGCCCGTATTCACATACTAAGTGTTATTCACATACTAACGCTAAGCGTTTGCTAAGCGCTAAGCGCTTAAGTATATTTAGCATGTTAGAAGTTCAAGTTTGTGAATAACACTTAGCGCTTATAAGCGCTAACACTAAGTGTAAACACTAAGTTTAAGCGTTAGTGTTAGTATGTGAATACGGGCCATCAAGACGTGGATGGGGATCGAAATGCCAATCACTGGACTAGCAAACCAACGCCTTAACCAAGTACGAGGCCAAGTTGTCCTCCAAAAAATCAAAGCATTTAACTTGAAAGTTG
This sequence comes from Trissonchulus sp. WLG1_4, assembly GCA_030248245.1. Lineage (NCBI taxonomy): Eukaryota > Metazoa > Nematoda > Enoplea > Enoplida > Ironidae > Trissonchulus > Trissonchulus sp. WLG1_4. Next base: position 15,017 of record JASANF010009495.1, read on the forward strand.
ACTTTGACGCACTCGTAGTCGGATACACACAGGTATTAAAACTGAAGATGGTTCTGTAAAGGGGCAGATGAAATCCTATAGACTCGTCAGTTGCCCTTAGAGCCACTGACCTCACGATATCCTTTAACAATTCCCGTTTCTACGTCATACTCCAGCTCGATATCCGTCGAAGGTGGCAATGGGTCAAACTCGACAAGATTTTCCAAATCTATTGGCCTCTGTGCATATCTAAAATGAAACTATAAGTCAGATCTAGGAATGCTATTTATATATAATGTAAATGTAATATTAACTAACCGTCACCTACACAATCAGCAATTATACGTAGATAATAGATATTTAAGAAATAAAAAATTCCTAAACGTCCTATGTCAGAGATAAAATGCAATTGAAATTAGATACCAGTTCACATTTCAGCCCATTTTCGTTTCATTTAGGTTAGAACTCGATTCAGATTATCGCGGATGAATCTTGTCAAGAGCGTGTGACGAACACCAACTTAGTATCGAGCGTTAACTAACCCCCAACACCTTCTCTCACCGTTTAATAATAGTGCGCCATGAATAAAATGAATAAATTTAGTCAGATCTACTATCTTGGATCGCTAATACAAGTATTTTCAGTTCATGCCAAATCTCCCAAGAGAGCCTACCGCATTGAGGCGGCATCGCTGCAAACAGACAAGTTTGCAACGCATTGCAGGACTCCGCGACGAAAATCATCTTCAGAAGCTTCAGCATACATGCGCAATAGCGCATCATAATTAATTGACATTTTAAAAATCACTATCTAAAATAATATAAAGACATATGATTGTGATTATTTCTTTTGGTTTGTCAAACCGTAACCGTCGGCTTTTTGAGAGATAAAATGTATTCTTCTTCTTGTTCTATATCAGGGGCGTAACCAGGGGGGGGGAATTCCCCCCCCTCTCGGAATTTTTTCCGACTGAAATTTTACACAAGGGTCCCCCCTTTGGTTTTAATGGTCCGCCCGGAAAAAATTTCTGATACGTCTCCAATTGACCAAATTTTGCCTAAAAATCAAAAATTTCCCCAATTTTCTTCTGGGGGCTGCCGCCCCCAGACCCCTGCAACTATTTGGCATAGTGTTCCTTGCTTTTATCTTAAATGAAAACATGTGCATGTACATACATCTGCATTGTGCCCTATGTATTTGCTTAATACAATGTTTGGTGTATCGCTTTAGCTGTTTTTTTATTACAAAAAATACATTTTTAGTATATAATTTTAGTTTTTATGTCAAAAAATTTCTAAAAATTTGCTAATTTGCTAGCTTCTGGACCATTGCCGGCCACCGTTTTTGTAATTTTCGGAGTTTTTAGCTCCAATTTTACGTTCGATGCTGCAGCGGGGGAAAATAAGCATGTTTTTGACAGAAAAAATGCTAATATGTGTCGTTTTTTGCGTTAAAATTGCAATTAAGTGCATTTTAACACATTTCAAAAAAATCGAAAAGTCATTCCCCCCCCCGAAATTTTTTTCTGGCTACGCCACTGTTCTATATACATAGTATATAGTAGTTGTAGTTGTAGTTCGAGCTAGTTTATAATCATTGAAGACTTGGATGCAAGATTTTTTGCGTCCCACAGTGCGTCCAGACGCAATGATGCGTCCACAAGCAATGACATTCAGCTGGACGCAAATAGTTTTGACGGGACGAAAACTGGACACAGTGATTTTTTGTTATTCTGACTGACGTTCCCATCTTCAGTTTTAGTTTTCCTGTCGGAAAAAATTTATGATATATACGTCTCCAGTTTACCATTAGGCCTACAGATTGAAAAATCGCCCAGATTGAAAAAAATTCCCAGAGCCCGCGACCTTGTTGTTTGGTGATCTCGCGTTTGTACGACGTTTAGTAAAGTGTTAAAATTGCTAAAAAAGTGCATTTTAGACCATTACAATCGAAAAACAAATCCCACCCGAAAATTTTTTCTGCGCACGCCACTACAGCTCTATAATGCATTTCGGCAATTGAAATTTTAAAAATGAGTTCAACTTCTGGGGGCTGCAAAATGAACATATATAATGCTTAAGTTCCCTGAATTAAATATTTGCAATGCGGACGTGCAACTCATACATTTGGCGTTGAAAAAATGTCCAGCCAAATTCTCGTATGGCCCCGACGGTATACCACCTATCGCTCTACGGAAATTAGCTCCTGTACTTGCTCAGCCGCTAAGCAAAATCTTCGAACAGTCATTAACATCCGGAAAGATACATGACGACTGGCGTCACGCCATAATTGTACCGATATTCAAAAGAAAAGGAAATCCCGCAGACCCAGCAAACTACAGGTTTATTAGCCTTACCTCAGCATGCTGCAAAGCCTTAGAGTGTATTATTCGAGATAAAGTGATGGCCTTCTGTAGCCAGTATAATTTACTCTCTCCTAAGCAACATGGCTTTACAAAACGCCATTCAACTACGACAAATTTATTAGATACAGTATATAAATGGTGTATTGCTGTAAACTCTAGAGCGCACGTGCATGCAGTTTATTTAGATTTTGCTAAGGCCTTTGACACCGTCTCCCACAGTAAACTCCTCTTGAAACTATCGCGATATGGGATTAGTGGTAACGTATATAAGTGGATTACTGATTTTTTACTAAGACGGGCGCAGCAAGTAAAGGTAGGTAACAGTTGTTCATCGATTGCCAGTGTTCAAAGCGGAGTTCCACAAGGTACAGTGCTTGGTCCAATTTTATTTCTTCTGTATATAAATGACCTTGCAGATGTAGTGAAATATTCCGAAATATCTCTATACGCGGATGATGCTAAAGTATATCTAAATACTCGCCTTTCTACGGACCACAGACTTGCAGATGATCTCTGTCGTATCTACGAGTGGGCTCATACGTGGCAACTTACGTTGTCTAATGAAAAGTGTCAGGTAATAAGTTTGGGCACACGCGTAGATGCGGCTGAATCATGCTACAAATTAAGTACAAATGTCAGTACCGACATTCTGAAGTCAACGAACTCCGTGTTAGACTTGGGCGTTACAATTTCGTCAAACTTGAAGTCCTCAGCACACTGTTTCAAGATAGCAGGTAAGGGAAACCGGCTTGTTGGTACAATTTTCAGAAATTTTAAGTGCAGTCTGCAGTGATACGAAATTTTTAGTTAGTATGTTCACTACATTTGTTAGGCCTATCCTCGAGTATGCTTCGTGTATCTGGTCTCCGTATTTACTCAAAGACATGGATTGTATCGAACAGGTACAGCGTCGTTTTACTAAACGTCTGCATGGACTCGGTAATCTCTCATACTCTGAGCGGCTAGCAGCCTTAAACCTGCCATCATTAGAATATAGACGGATTGTGCTTGACCTTACTGTCATGTATAAGATTATGCACTGTGAAGTTGCTAAAGACTTTTCTGATTACTTTGCCTTTACTTCTGATAGTGGATTAAGACGACATAGTTTACAGGTGATGCCTATCGAATTTGCACGTATAGACTGTCTTAAAAACTTTTTCGTAAACCGTGTTGCTAAAATCTGGAATATTTTGCCCGAGGAGGTCGTCAAGAGTTCAAGTATATATCAGTTTCAGCGTAAACTTACCAAAGTGGACCTATCAAATTTTCTTAAGGGGCGGGGGCTTTGATGACCCGACCGGCCTTTCCCCCCTCCTTTTCTACGTACTCATGTCATTTTTATGTTACGTTTGTTCTTATGTTCACTTAGTTTTGATTTGCATTTTTGCTTAAGTTTTCTACTTCTGTTTGTCATCATGTGCTTAACATCTTATTTGCCATTTATATTTGTTAATGAATAATTTTTTGTAGAATAAACTTTTTTGCTTGCTTGCTTGCTTGACTCAACTGTAATCTTTCGGTGCCGAACGGGACACGGGAATTTTCGTCATGCGCTATTCCGTATTGGCAAATCAGATTCGCCCCGTTGTCCTTGTGGGGGAGATGAAACCGCAGAACACATCCTAACTGAATGTCCACGATATCGTCGACAGCGCGCCACCATCTGGCCCATCGCTTCTCCGTCGCTACATATGGTCCTTTATGGCAATAAAAAAGATCCAATCAAGACCTGCCAATTTTTACGGTTAATTGAGAAACAACCTTAGCATCACCCCGCCAGCAAACACAACTCATGTAAGTCAATATACTCCAAGTTATTGCTAATGTTTATAAAGTAATGTATTTCGACCATATCTAATGTTACAGATGTGTACTTAGTACAAGTGAGAACCGAAGGACTGTTAAAGCCAGGTACGTAATTTCTATATTATGAATTTTGCATTTGCCATATATTACTGAATGTGTCTATAATCGTCTGAATGTTACACATAGGACACCAGCACATTATGAGTGCCGGAATAGATATATTTAGCCATTGCGGTGGGATGCCTAACCTGCGAGATACACGCACGATGCTGCGTTTTATAGCGTCTACGTATAAACAATGGCCGCACCATCAACTACACGAATCACCTTATCACCCCGTAACACAAACATTACACCTCCTACTGGAGCCCCAGGGGTATCTCGCAGGAAGGGCAGCTGGCCCGTACTGCTGCTAGAGCGGCTTTACGCCCGACTGCGTTTATCTCTCGGATACCAGGTGCATACGCGCACATCCCTCACGCTCACATATATTTACTTTTGTTTGAGTATGCATCTGGTGTTCCCTCGCGGTCTCGTGTTACCTGAGCTGGCGAGGACAGCAATTATAGTGGTGCGGGGAAAAAAAACCCTACGCGTTTTGCGGGGAAAAAAAACCCTAGTGCTTCCTGGCCGAACCTCACGACATAGGACCTTTTTGAGTATGCAGGTGGAAAGCGCATCCCAAACTGACTTACCACACCAATTTCTGTGCAGTTTTGAGGCCTGTAGCGTTTTTTATAAAATTTCAAAATTTTGCATGTTGAAAAATTCCAAAGTGACAAAATTTTCCAAATTTTTGACTTGTCATAATTTTTCACAAAAACACTTTTGACCAACGCCGTTTGCATTTTTCAAGAGAGTTACCTTTCCTCTATACTTCTGAAGCTCGAAAACCGTGAAAAACGCTGTGGTTGACCAGTGACTGGTCAAAGTTTGTGCGGGAAAAAAAACCCTATTGCGGGGAAAAAAACCCTATTTTGTTTGGCGGCATTTTTTTGCTAAACTCACCCATTGTTGCTACTAAAGTTAGTTCATCTGGGCTAACAACATGCGTAGAGTTCATTAAAACCGTTTATTCGGCCGCAAAACGTCGTTTTTTGTCATTTTGGGCGTTGGGCCATACCCCGACACCCCTTACGAAACCTGTTTTGATGATGTTTCACCAAAATTTGGCATTTTTTGCAATATTTAGGTTTTAGCTGCTGCGTACCAATTAAATCCAAGAATGATAGACGCGGGCGGTGTTTGTCCGCTGTTTCTCACGTAATAAGCGCAAAAATCTGTTTTTAATGCTTTTAAATACGGAAAAAATGCCTATTTGTCATTTCTGCCAAAACGGGTCGATTTTTGAAGAATCATTGTGAGTCACATGGATGTCGCAGAAACGGTTTTTTTAGTCCATACTGCAGCCTAAGAGTTGTATAACACGATGAAATTGTGTTTATATTCCCTGCTAATAGAACAACCAGAAAAAGTGATAGGGTTTTTTTTCCCCGCATTAGGGTTTTTTTCCCGCATAGGGTTTTTTTCCCGGAGGTTTCGAGACTCATTACTCAGAAACGTGAGTGGTTACAATCCATTTTATTAGTGCAACAGTTAGGCCAAAGATGGCCGTTATAACAGCCACGAGCATTAATGGATCCGATTTATGTGGAGCACAGGACGACCCGAAAAGTTGAAAATAGGGTTTTTTTTCCCCGCACCACTATAATGGTTAATGGTTAATTAATGGTTCAGCAATTCCGCTGGCTCGCCAACCGAAGCTACTGGGGGTGACCCACGACACGATGTACACCTTCGCAGCGCATTGCACGTCGTCAGCTGGTAAAGTTCGTAAACGCAACAACATCCTTAAGGCACTGGCCGGCTCTGCTTGGGGTCAGGATCGGGATACTATCTTAGCAACTTACAAGGCCATAGGCCGCCCACTGGCCGAATATGCCTGCCGAGTCTGGAGCTCTATTGCAAGCCAATCCAGCACAAATAAACTGCAAATTGCTCAAAATGAAGCACTACGGATAGCAACTGGGTGCCTGCGCATGACAGATATTAACCACCTTCACCAAGAAACTAAGGTACTGCCCATACGTCAACACATGGGCCTCTTGTCGAAGCAATATCTAGCCAGCTGCTATCTTCCTGAACACCCTTGTCACCAACTTATCCGAGCCCCGCCAAAACCCCGCCTCATGAAACCTACAGTCACTGACACCTATAGCGCGCAACTTGACCGGCTTGCTCCCAGCGGTTCACTTACACCTTCTGAACGAAAAGCGGTCATTAATGCAATCCACCATGAAACTGTATATCAAGTGCTGGCTAGTTATCCAGCCAACCGGGTTTTGGGCACCCAGTCGCCTGATCTTGACAGCAGCGAACTCTCACTACCTAGAGCGGCTCGGTGCACTTTGGCGCAACTGAGGTCTGGTTTTTGCGCCAGACTGAACTCGTACCGGGCAAGAATCGACGCAAACACGATCGACCACTGCCCTGACTGCGGGGCAGGACCTCATGACACCAACCACCTATTTAATTGCCCGGCGAACCCCACGACCTTAACCCCCGTGGACCTTTGGCGGCGACCAGTGGCAGCCGCAACTTTTCTTGGCCTCATCTCAACCCCACTTGGGCCTCAATGACGACGGCTTCTCCCCTGGGCTACAACAACAACAACAACAGGACAGCCTGAATTCTACAGCAAGAATGCAGTGGCTGTGAGAGGCGGTAAAAAAGTAGAAAGACTGCGGCAATAACACTATATATAGCATAAAGCTGAAAAAATTTCAGACCCCCCGAAATCAATGTCTGGGACCGTCAATGTTCTGATGTTCTAGACCGAATAGTGTTATTTTTGGCCAAGACGTGCTGTTTCCTCCATGGGTATGCGCTTGCGTTTGACCGATCTGAATGTTCTCACTAAACGTGATATAAGAAAGTATATATTCAGTAAGCAAAATAACTTGACAAAATGAAAATTAACAACAGAAATTTAAAATACTTGAATAGCGGCCGGGCTCCGAGCGGTCGCAAAAATTGATTTTGAGCAAAACGAAAGTTTAGGAATATTAGTAAAAATTAAGTTTTTTGAAAAACACGATTTTAATGTTAAAAATATCAGTTATTTTCATCGAAACTGACGTTTTGCGACCGCTCGATCGCTTTGAAGCTCTCCGTCAGCAACCAAACCCAAGGGCGAAATCTTCTTCGTGCCAGAGGAGGACAATCAAATGTATTCGCCAGAATGACTCCTAACCATTCTGAACGTCCCGGACGACAAGTGGCACCAAGAACTACTACCCCTTTTTCTGCTAGCTTAGGCCGTGTTAGGCCGTGTTTACATTGAGCTTTTTCCAGCTGATCGAGCAGCTGAAAAAAGTCGCAGCTTTTTTTCGCCGTTTCCGACTTTTTTTCAGCTGCTCGAGCAGCTGAAAAAAGCTGTTGCAGCTGGAAAAAAGCTGGAGAAGCTGAAAAAAGTATGGCGGTCACTATAGACTAGCGGCTCCGTTGCCATGGCCCATGACAACACAGCAGCTCAATGTAAACACGGCCTAATATTATTAAGGTGGTAGTGTCGCCAAAGCAGTTTTACTTATAGGTTGCTGAAAGGTGGACCTATTTTTCTGAGTAGAGCACCTTGCTGGAAGCATTTCTGCTTCAAGAAACCCAATTTCATTTTTTGGATTTTCTGAGATATGACCCCCCGAAATCTGAACCCTCAGTGAGGGACGCTTTCGCAATTTTTTTCCTAAGCCCTTGTTTTTCCGTTCTAATCGTGTCTAAATGCTGTCAGATTATTGTTTGCAATTTTTTAGAATCAAAAACAAACGCTCTTTGACCGGGGCCCTGCCGAAAAATTGGCCAAATTCGCCAGAACCGTCCAATTTTTGACGTGCGTGAACTTGGCAGACACTTTGTCAGATTCTGAAATATGCTTTTTCTGATAGCTTAGAATTTGTACTATTTTATACCATAAGTACCACATTTGGTACTAATTTGTACGAGGAGTACAAATTCGCGGAAAAGTGTCTGCCAAGTGCCAACTTCACGATTTGAGCCAACCGCACACATTACAGGATTTCATATTAAAACTTTTATATTACTAGATATTCGTTTTACCACAACCATTAAGCTTTATATTTATTTTGCAAATAAGAAACTAGCTGTGGATATGTGTAGTATGGCAAAAACGTATCGAAGTCACACATAAAAGTGTAAAGATTTTTTCCGAGTTGTTTGGCTTGAAGAAAAAAAATCATTTTAAAAATTGGTTGGATGAGCCAGTACCTACACAGTAGACATACAAATTGCCAAAATCGAATGAATAACACTTACAAATGTATACTGGTTCCAATATAATTTATTTAATTACGCAGTTTAGCAAGGAAATGGCAGAGTTCATGAATTTAGCAATGTTTGACTAATCTAACAGTCCATTACTACTGTCTGTGTATGGCTCAAAGCGTGAAGTTAGCAGACACTTTCTCACGAATTTGTACTCGTAGTACAAATTAGTACAAAATACAAATTCCGAGCTTTCAGAAAAAGCATATTTCCGAATTTGTACTGATAAAGTGTCTGCCAACTTCACGGACGTCAATTTTTGCCCAAATTCAAACTTGGCCTTAATTTAAGCTTAGGCTTAGGCTTAAGGAATAGGCTTAGTATGGGGCTTAGCCTTAGGAAATAAAAAAATCGAAGTTTTCAGAAAAATTTATGCCAGCTTAGCCTAAAGAATCCTGCCAACTAAGCGTAGACTATCCCTTAAAACATTATAACGCACTCAAAACTATCCAAAAAAAATCGCCAGTAGGCCAGAACGTGTTGCCGACCGGTAAGGGACCCTCTATTCTAGGCAAATGATCTCTATTCTAGGCAGAGGACCCTCTATTCTAGGTAGAGGACCCTCTATTCTAAGCAGAGGACCCTCTATTCTAGGTAGAGGACCCTCTTCTTTGAGCAGAAAACCCTGCGAAGGCAAAAAACCTAGTGTTCTAGGCAGAAAATCATCCATTCTCGGTAAAAGACCCTTTAGTCTAGGCGGAAGACCCTCTATTCTAGGCAGAGGACCCTCTATTCTAGGCGGATGACCCTCTAGTCTAGGCAGAGGACCCTCTATTTTAGGCAGAGGACCTTCTACTCTAGGCAGAGGACCTTCTATTCTAAGCAGAGGACCCTCTATTATAGGCAAAAGATTGTATATTTTATATTGTATAAAAATAATCAAAAATAGTCGTTAAATATACAAAAGTAGACGCTTTCAGTTTTGAAAAAACAGTCGAAAAATAGGCGAAAAGTAGTCGAAAAACAGTCGAAAAGTAGTCGAAAAACAGTCGAAAAGTAGTCGAAAAACAGTCGAAAAACAGTCGAAAAGTAGTCATAAAACAGTCGAAAAGTAGTCGGAAAACAGTCAACAAGTAGTTGAAAAACAGTCGAAAAGTAGTCGAAAACAGTCGAAAAGTAATCGTAGAACACTCGAAAACTGGTCGAAAAGTAGTCGAAAAACAGTCAAACAAGTAGCCCCCAAAGGGGGCAAGTTTCCTTCCCCAGTGATTCTACCTTTCAGGTTTAATTGAATTGGGTCTTATACATATCGTAGTAGCTACACTGCGTATCTTACTCTACTTTTACTACCTAGCTTACATAGTTCCTAACTAAGTAACTACGTACAAAAATAATGCTTCAGGATGTTAAGCATCCCGCTGCATCGAGCCATTAGGCTCAGAAGTCACGCTTTGATCTGAGCTGAGCAAATCAGCTCTAAGAAGCGATAAATTGTGAATTCCAGGGCCACTTATATACTGCTGGTGAAACATTACGGTGCCGAGGTTGCAAAAGTGCACTACTACGCCTATTGAAAATAGTCGAAAAATAGACGTTATTTAGACGCCTATTTTTTAACTGTTTTTCGACTACTTTCGTTGCGATTGAAAATAGTCGAAAAAAAGACGTTATTTAGACGCCTATTTTTTGACTGTTTTTCATTTATTTTTGTTACGATTGAAAATAGGCGAAAAATAGGCGTCTAAATAACGACTGAATTTCGCCTATTTTTCACTGGAATAAATAGGCGATAGACGTTATTCAGGCGCCTAAATTTCGACTGAATTTAGTCTAATTTTTGCCTATTTCAAAAACAGTCGAAAATTAGACGCCTTATTTTCGACTAAAAAGTAGTCGAAATTCAGTATTTTGGTTTTCCTGTGTGAGGACCCCCTAGGGGGGGTACCATGGGGGGTCATCGTCATAGGGAGGTCCAGGGAGGTCCTAGGCAAAAATAAACCTTGGATTCGTGTTCAGGGGCTCAAATTACCCCTAAAAACACCAAAATCTCAATTTCGAAAATTTGACCCCTAAGGGCCCCCTAGGGGAGTACCCTGGGGGGGTCATAAGGGGATCCAGGGGGGTCCTGGGTAAAAAATAACCCCAAATTCGTGTTCAGACTCTAGAGACTAGGTTTTTGTCCACATGCCTAACAACAGTCCCCCCTTGGTGTTTTATTTGTACCAAAAATATTTTTTGGGGTAACGTGACCCCGCCCCCCGCGGGGTCAGGGGGTTACCAAGGTGGGGGGCAGAACTACTCATAGGGGGGGTCCCGCCACCAAAGTTTGGGACCAATCCCTCAGTAACTCCAGAGAAAAACGAGTAACAAACTTTTGATCACAGGAAAAACAAAAGCAACAACAAACTAGTCGAATGGTTACAACGGTTGCCGACAGTGGGTAGAGGACCCTCTATTCTAAGCAAAAAACCCTCTATTCTAAGCAGAAGAAGGCCCTCTATTCTCAAGCATAGGACCCTCTATTCTGGGCAAAGGACCCTCTATTCTTGGCAGACGACCCTTCTATTCTAAACAGGGAACGCTCTGTTCTACATCGAGAACCCTATATTCTCCACAAAGGACTGTCAGATTTCAGATAAAGATTTCTCTAAACGCAGATAATCCGATATTTTAGGCAGAAAATCATTCATTCTCAAGAAAGGACTCTTCCATCACTTACTAATAATAGTTATATAAATGAATACACATAACATACAAATTTAAATCAACACTATTTTAGATTATTGAAATTCTACTGTTTTAATTTGAATTGGAGGGGAGTGGTTGGAATGGAAAATAACTTCCGCCTTAGTAATACATTGTACAATGCATCAAAAAATTTGTATTGCAAACCCACCTCAAACATTGTAAGTGCACGCCTTTAAGCCCTACTATACAATAATGCAATAAATAACAAAAAAACAAACAAACAATTCTCAGTAAACATGCCCCGTGCAGATACAGCGTACAGCGCATAGAATTAGAAAAAATTTTCGTTTTAACTACATCTAAATTACTCCAATATCAAATAATTTAATTTCACTTTTCTTCTTTTGATTTTTATTCCGCCTAGAGGCGGAATATTTAAAATCATATTTTTGCACCAGGAGTACATACTCCGTTCTGTGAGCCAACTACAGGCCCTATGGTTAGCATAGGCCTAATATAGGGCAGTCTTTTTTTCTGCTAATGGGGGCCTAAAATCACTAAACTAAACCTGAAA
>JASANF010009496.1:0-13755 GCA_030248245.1 Trissonchulus sp. WLG1_4
TTTTTTCAGACTGAAATTTTACACAAGGGTCCCCCCTTTGGTTTTTATTGCCCGACCGAAAAAATTTCCGGTACGTCTTCAATTGACCAAATTTGCTCTAAAAATTAAAAATTTCTCCAATTTTTTTTCTGGGGGCTGCCGCCCCCAGACCCCCGCAATTTTCTGGCTTTACTGGTCCTTGTTATCATCTATCATCAAAGCCTATGCATGTCTACAAGAGTACATTGTGTTGCATTTACTTGTGTAATACACTGTATGATACTCTGATCGCAAGGTTTTTTGGGCAAAATACGGGGCAAATGCTAAGGATTTTGAAATTTTGCTCACCAAATTTGTATACCATAATGTATGGTACCCCTGCTGGTCTAATACTAACACACTGATGTGACGTTCCCCATTTGTTTTAATTGCCAGGTTGGAAACAATTTCCGATACGACTAACTCACTTTTTTGCATTGTAATCTATCGTTTTGCTAATTGCGGCATAGTGAACGGAGCAGTTTTGAAAAAATTCTGTCCATAGCAATACCCTCAAAAACAGTAACGTCTCTCTACTTTAGTAAAGTTTGAAAATAGGTGCAGATTTTTGAGGATATCCCGGGGTCAAAAACAGAAAAGTTGCCCCGCTTCTGGGGGCTGCCGCCCCCAGACCCCCGCAACTGTGTGTTTTGCTAAAAGTAACAAATTTTCGAGGATATCGCGGGGTCAAAAACAGAAAAGCGCCCAGCTCGGGGAGGCCCCCCTCCGGGGGCCGCCCCCATACCCCCTCAACTGTTTGTTTTGCAAAAAGTAACAAATTTTCGGGGATATCGCGGGGTCAAAAACAGAAAAGTTGCCCAGCTTCTGGGGGCTGCCGCCCCCAGACCCCTGCAACTGTGTGCTTATGTTGATAAAAATGTTAACATAAGGGATATACCGGAGTCAAAAACAGAAAAGTTGCCCGTTTTGATAAAAGTTACAGATTTTAGAGGATATCCCGGGGTCAAAAACAGAAAAGTTGCCCGTTTTGATAAAAGTTACAGATTTTAGAGGATATCCCGGGGTCAAAAACAGAAAAGGTGCTCACCTTCTGGGGGCTGCCGCCCCCACACCCCCGCACCAGAAAATTTTTATATTTTGTATTTGTAATGGCCGAGGGGGGGAGGTCGCGCCCCCCCCCCCCCGAAATAAATTCCTGGATCCGCCACTATATATATATATATATATATATCCTGGATCTGACTCTATATATATATATATATATATATATATATATATATAATATATATATATATATATATATATAATATATACATATATATATATATATATATATATTAGGGATCGACCGGATCCAAAATTTCTGCCGGATCCGGATCCGGATCCACTGGATCCGGCCGGATCCGGATCCAGCCTGAGACACACAGACATTTTTCCAAGAATGAAAAAATTTTCAAAAATTTTTTGTCTAAATTGACAACTGACTGTCCCAGACTTCGATTTCGGGGGGTGGGCGGGGGTCTGAAGAAATTTTTTGACTTTTTATAATAGCGTTTTTCAGCTTGACGCTAATTTGTTATAGCCGCAGCCATATCGAGGGCAATGAATTGAGTCTGTTTGTAGTAAAAACCAGTGGTGCACCCAGGAAAAAATGGAGAATTTTTCAATTTTTAGGTTGAATTTGGTCAACTGGAGACGTATCAGAAATTTTTTTCCGACAGGGAATGTCACATCAGACAGAAGACAGTGTATTACACAACTAAATGCAGCATACTATATATACTCGTGTAGACATGCAAATGCAGCATAATGTACTCATGTATAGGCTTTGATGAAAGATAATGACAAGGAATAGTAAGCCAAAGAGTTGCAGGAGTCTGGGGGCGGCAGCCCCCAGGAAAAAAATGTGGGAAAATTTTGATTTTAAGGCCAAATTTGGTCAATTGGGGGGGACGCATCAGAAAAATTTTCCGGCCGGACCATAAAAACCAAAGGGGGGACCCTTGGAACAAATAGTTGTCGTCGAGAAGTGCCAATTTGATACTGGATCCGGATCCGGCTGGTTTGGATCCGTATCCGGCGCCGGATCCGGATCCACTGGATCCGGCCGGATCCGGATCCGGATCCGGATATCCGGTCGATCCCTAATATATATATATAAATAAATATATATATATATATATATATATATATATATATATATCAGGGTTGGCAAGTCTCGGGTTTGCAACCGAGACCGAGACCGAGACCGAGACCGAGACCAGGCTACCGAGACCACCCAAACGAGACCTACGAGACCGAGACCAGCCCTTGGGGGACCTTTTTTTCAAGTTTCAATTTCAAAATTTTTTAAGATACTTTGAATTATGAAAAATTTGTAATTAAATTACAAAAAAATGACCCTTAGGTTATGAAGTATGAGTGTATGACTTGCGAAGTTGCGAGAAACTCAACATTATCAAAAAAAATCTTCGTAACTTTAGTAAGTTTTGAAAACTTTAAGTCTCATCTGAAATACCGAGACCACCCTATGGCAGGTCTCGGTTTTCCTACCGAGACCGAGACCGAGACCGAGACCGAGACCAGCATAGTCTCGGGTTTTTTACGAGACCGAGACCGAGACCGAGACCGAGACTGCCAACCCTGATATATATATATATATATATAATTATTTCCCCTCCGAAATATTTTTCTGGGCATGCCACTGCTTAGTTACTTGTGAAAAATCTCAAATTGAAGTGAATTGAAGCTAAATAAATGCTTTAAAAACGTAGCTAAAAAATTTTAATATTGGCTAAAAAATTTTCAGACCTTTTAGCCACTTTGCTAAAGCCTTCTGGCGAAAAAAAAACCCAGGCTACGCTAATACTAAATTTAGCCAAAAAGGACTCAAAAACCCGACGAACACGACATTGCTACAGCTAAAAATTCGCTAAAACGTCCTTTCGGAAAAAATTTTGGGCTATGGGGGGGGCACCCCATCTGAAATGGGGGGGCTCAAAATGGGGGGGGGGGGGGGGGGGGGCCCGCCCCCCCCCCCCCCCCCCCACTAAAAATATGCCAGTATATATATATATATCAGGGATCGACCGGAGTTCCGGTTCCGGTTCCGGTTCCGGTACTTTTTGGTTCCGGTTCCGGTTCCGGTATTTTAAAAGTACCGGAACCGGAACCGGAACCACTATTTCTCTGACAAAGGATTTTGCTTTTAATTTTGTGTTGTTCGTCCATGAAAATTTTCCGATAGGCCTCCAACTGACCACAATTGGCCTAAAAATCAAAATTTTCTTCAGATTTTGTTCTGGCGAGCCTCTTGCGACTCTGTAGCTAGTTTAGTCTTCGTCGTGTTTATTATTCTCTTTCATCAAAGCTCATGCGTTCAACATATTGTGTGCTGTACGTGTATATATAAATCTTGCATACTTATACATGTATGTACATATACTTTAAATACAAATACAAAATACAATACAAATTTAAATATACACTAGCTTAATAGGGGAACGCATGGGGACGTAAGTCCCCAGACGCACGTGACTTTATTTGATTGGCCTGGCCACTGCATGTAGATTCCCTAGAAAAAACGCTCGGCGAGCGATAAGCAAAATTCCCCATGGGGACCCCCAAGGGGATCCCCTTGGGGACGCGTGGGGACTCCCACGGGAATCCCCATGGGGATCCCCCTGAGGAAGATCCCCTTGATAATCCCCCTCGTGTGAAACAGGCTTTACTATCTAACATCTAGGAGAGGGGGCGACGGTACAGCCGCCCCCCGCCCCCCAATTTTCTCCAAGTCAGGGGTTTTTTTGGGTCCACGAGACGGCGTAGATAGGGAGGGGGGTCTCGGGGGCCGCGATCCCCTCCCCGCCTGTTGGTCCCCTCAAGAAGTTAACCTTAAGGTCTACCTTAAGAAATTGTCAACAAGGGTCCCCCCTTTGGTTTTTATCGCCCTGCCGAAAAAATTTCTTGATACGTCTCCAATTGACCAAATTCTGCCTAAAAATCCAAAAATTTTCGAATTTTTTTCTGAGGGCGACCCTATCCAGACCCCTGCATCTCTATGGCTGACTACTCCTTGTTATTATCTTTCATCAAAGCCTATGCATGTCTACAAAAGTACATTATGCTGAATGTACTTGTATAATACACTGTACCTGTCGGAAAAAATTTCTGATACGATTTTAGTTATCCAAATTCGGCGTAAACAGTTAAAAAATCTCCATTTTTTTCTGGGGGCTGCTGCCCCCAGACCCCGGCAACCTGTGGCTCACTGATCTTGCGTTTGCACTGTGAATTAAAGTGCTAAATTACTGTAAATACTAAAATAAATGTCAAAAGTTTATTTAAGTGTATAGAAAGTCAAAAGTGTATAGAAGGGTTGCATATTATAAAAAATGTGAGTAAAAGTAAACAAATTTTTTTTGAAAATATTGCAAAATATAGGGTCTTTTTGAAGGGGGTTCCGGTTCCGGTTCCGGTTCCGGTATTTTTAGGTGGTTCCGGTTCCGGTTCCGGTTCCGGTAGTTTTAGGGTTCCGGTCGATCCCTGATATATATATATATATATATATATATATATATATATATATATAGAGGTGGCGGGATCCAGGATTTTTTTCGGGGGGCCCCCCCCCCCCCCCCCCCCCCCCACTATTACAAATACAACACAAATTTTCTGGTGCGGGGGTGTGGGGGCGGCAGCCCCCAGAAGCTGAGCACCTTTTCTGTTTTTGACCCCGGGATATCTTCTAAAATCTGTAACTTTTATCAAAACACACAGTTGCGGGGGTCTGGGGGCGGCAGTCCCCAGAAGCTGAGCATCTTTTCTGTTTTTGACAAGGGGACATCTTCTAAAATCTGTAACTTTTATCAAAACACACAGTTGCGGGGGTCTGGGGGCGGAGCCCCCAGAAGCTGGGCAACTTTTTTGTTTTTGACCATGCGATATCCTCGAAAATCTGTAACTTTTCTCAAAACACACAGTTGCGGGGGTCTGGGGGCTGCAGCCCCCAGAAGCTGGGCAACTTTTCTGTTTTTGACCCCGCGATATCCTCGAAAATCTGTAACTTTTATCAAAACACACAGTTGCGGGGGTCTGGGGGCTGCAGCCCCCAGAAGCTGGGCAACTTTTCTGTTTTTGACCCCGGGATATCCTCAAAAATCTGCACCTATTTTCAAACTCTATATACTAAAGTAGAGAGACGTTACTATTTATGAGGGTATTGCTATGGACAGAATTTTTTCAAAACTGCTCCGTTCACTATGCCGCAATTAGCAAAACGATAGATTACAATGCAAAAAAGTGAGTTAGTCATATCAGAAATTGTTTCCAACCTGGCAATTAAAACAAATGGGGAACGTCACATCAGTGTATTAGACCAGCAGGGGTACCATACATTATGGTATACAAATTTGGTGAGCAAAATTTCCAAATCCTTAGCATTTGCCCCGTATTTTGCCCAAAAAACCTTGCGATCAGAGTATCATACAGTGTATTACACGAGTAAATGCAACAAAATGTACTCTTGTAGACATGCATAGGCTTTGATGATAGATGATAACAAGGACCAGAAAATTGCGGGGGTCTGGGGGCGGCAGCCCCCAGCAAAAAAATTGGAGAAATTTTTGATTTTTAGAGCAAATTTGGTCAATTGGAGACGTATCGGAAATTTTTTCGGTCGGGCAGTAAAAACCAAAGGGGGGACCCTTGTGTAAAATTTCAGTCTGAAAAAATTTCGGGGGGGGCGCGCGATATATATAATTTATATAGTCTCCACTTGACCAAGTTTGACCTAAAAAAAAGAGAAAAATCTCCAATTTTGTTTTTGAGGTTTGTCTCTCTTAGACCCCTTCATCTTTGGCTTACTCTTCTTGGTAGTCCGAGTTCAAACTTTAGCTCTGATGTTTTCGGTCGGCCATAATTAGTATAATGGTCGGACAATATGCGCTAAATTTTTATGTTAGATTGCAAAAAAGTGCATTTATTAATGCACTTTTGCAATTGCGAAAACATGCAAAAAAGCATTATTACAAAAAATCGAAAATGTCATTCTCTCTCCGAAATTTTTTTTACGTTAAATTTTACCGAAATCTTCGGCACGCAGATGTACAAGGGGGGTCTGGGGGTGTTCCCCCCGAGATTTGAGATCCCAGGGGAAGCATAGCCTCCTCAAAGTTGAAAAAGGGGCCCGAAAACTTAAAATTTGCCCCAGATTGCTTTAAAAATGAGCAAAAAGCTAAAAATTGCGACATATTTTCAATTTTTGCAAAAATTTTTCCATTTTTAGGCAAAAGCTGGGAATTTTGGGGTTGCTTTAGGTAAAAATCCGCTTCAGTTTCATAAAAATGCTGTTTCTTTTAATTGTGGTCGAAAATTTTCTATCGGTACGCGTACGCTATATACTGTACGATAACGATAGCTAGCAATATTGCTGCAGCGCAACGGTTATATACTGTAAAGCCATAATCTAATTTTGACGAACGAAAAATAAAAATGACGACAGGAGTTAAAAATGACGCCAGAATGATGAAATCCTATTTTGAAAAAAAAACCCTGTGGGAACGTCACATCAGACAGTGTATATATTACACACGTGAATACAATGTATAGTGGTGCGGGAAAAAACCCTACACGTTTTGCGGGGAAAAACCCTAGTGCTTCCTGGCCGAACCTTACGACATAGGACCTTTTTGAGTATTCAGGTGAAAAGCATCCCAAACTAACTTACCACACCAAGTTTTGTGCAGTTTTGAGGTCTGTAGCACTTTTTATAAAATTTCAAAATTTTGCATGTTGAAAAATTCCAAAGTGACAAAATTTTTCAAATTTTTGACCTGTCATAATTTTTCACAAAAACACTTCGCCAACGCCGTTTGCATTTCTCTAGAGAGTTACCTTTCTTCTATACTTCTGAAGCTTAAAAACAGTAAAAAAACGTTGTGGTTTACCTGTGACAGTTCAAAGTTTGTGCGGGGAAAAAACCCTATTGCGGGGAAAAACCCTATTTTGTTTGGCGACAATTTTTTTGCTAAACTCACTCATTGTTGCTACAAAAGTTGACTGAACTGAGGTAAGAACATGCGTAGACAGACTTCATTAAAACCGTTTATTTGGCAGCAAAACTTCGTTTTTTGTGGTTTTGGCCCATACCCCGACACCCCTTACGAAACCGTTTTGGTAATGTTTCACCGAAATTTGCCATTTTTGGAATATTTAGGCGTTAGCTGCTGCTTACCACTTAAATCCAAGAATGGTAGACGCGGGCGGTGTTTCCCCACCGTTTCTAACGTAATAAGCGCAAAAATCTGTTATTAATGCTTTTGAATGCTGAAAAATGCATATTTGGGCAGAAGTCATTTCTACCAAAAAGGGACGATTTTTGAAGATTTATAGTGAGTCACATTGGTGTCGGCGAAACGGTTTTTTAGTCCATACTGCAGCCTACGAGTTATAGAACACGATGGAATTGAGCTTATACTCACTGCTAATAGAACAGCCGAAAAAAGTGGTAGGGTTTTTTCCCCGCATTAGGATTTTTTTCCCGCATAGGGTTTTTTTCCTGGAGGTTTCGAGGCTTATTACTCAGAAACATGAGTAGTTAGAATCCATTTTATTAGTGCAACAGTTAGCCGCTTGTCGAAAGATGGCCGTTATAACAGCCGCGAGACCGCGAGCATTAATGGATCCGATTTATGTGGAGCGCAGGAGGACCCGAAAAGTTGAAAGTAGGGTTTTTTCCCCGCACCACTAATCACTATACTCAGAAAAAAAAGGATGATTTTTTCATTTTTTAGGCACAATTTGGTCAACTGGAGACTTATCGGAATATTTTCCGACAAAAATAAAACAAGATGGGAATATCACATCAGGATCAGACGATGTATTAATTAACAGCAGCATAATGTATATATGTACTCGTGTAGACATGCAAAGGCAGCCTAATGTACTTGTGTATACATGCATAGGGTTTGATGAAAGATAAGAAAATAACAAGAAATTGTAAGCCACCGAGTTGCAGGGGTGTGGGAGCGGCAGCCCCCAGAAGAAAATTTCGAGATTTTTTGATTTTAAGGTTAAATTTGGTCAACATTCACCATAAAACATAAACATGTGTAAAAAACATAAACATAAACATAAAAATTGTGTGGCGACCTCTTGTGTAAAATTTCAGTTAGAAAAAATTTCGGGCATTTTACGGCGATCTGAGGCAATTTTGGGGTGTCAGAGATAGGGGCTTGTCCCGGCGGGTCAAATCTGAGGGGGGGCTTGTCCCGGAAATTCAAATCTGGGGGGGGGGGGGCGTGCGCCCCCCCCCCCACACCCCCCATGTACATCTGTGACACTGACATGATTGACTGCGCAGTCCATTTTGGCTGCGTAGTGAATAGAGATAACTGACTGCGCAGTCCAATTTGGCTGCGTAGTGCGTAGTAAAAGTATGTCCGACTGAAATTTTACACAAAGGCCTCCTTCTGTGGCCTAACTGGAAAAAGTTTCAATTTCAAAGTCTCCAATTGGCGAAATTGCGCAAATTTTACCTAAAATCTAAAAATTTTCCACAATTGTTTTCTGTGGGCAACCGCCTTCAGACTGCTGCAACTCTCCTTTGGGTATTACGTCCCCAACTAACCAAATTGGGCCTAAAAAAAGTCTGCAATCTGCATTTTTTTGAAGGCAGTTAGCTTCGCTTACTGTTCCTTCTCTCTGTCTTTCGCGACAGGATACATATATATGTATGTGCAGGGGTCGTAGTAATCTCAAAATTACCTGCAGGTAAAGTTAGACTAACTTTACCCACAGGTAAGGTGAAGGGGAAGTTAATTCTGTGGGTAAAGGTGAACTTAAAATTGAAACTACGGTTAACGTCGACGGTTGAACTTAAAAATTTGCAGAATAATTAATAACCTTACCTGCGAAACAGATAAAGCACGTTTCTGAGCCGAATAATAAAGGTATGTAACCTTGGCTATCACATTGGCTTTAGTCACTGTCTGAGAATACGACTTTACCTTTACCTTACCTGTAGGTAAAGTTATTTCAACTTTACCACGTGCAAGTAATTTTGAGAATACGGCCCCATGCCCCAGGGTTTTTTTAAAAAATCGGCACTGTGTAAATGCTGTGTAAATTAAGAATTTGCTGTGTAAATTAAGGGCATGTTGTGTGAATTTTTGAAATTGTTTTGAAATTGTTTTGAAATTGTGAAATTAAGAATTTTTGAAATTTAGGCATTTTTTAGGTAATATATAAATAGTTTTTTGCACTTAAAAAACCCATATTTTGACTTTGCGACTTGAGCTACGAAAACAAAAATTATGAAGAATGAGAATAGAGTGTACGCTGTACACCCTAGTGCCGACTGCACCCGAAAAAAACCGAAAGAACCCGGGTTTAAAACCTTAAGTACTTTCAAAGCGTGCAGCTTGCAGGCTTTGAAAGTACTTTGAAGTATCACATACATGTAACAGCAGTCAGCACCAAAATTTTAGGTATATACCCCTCCTCCCCTGGTGGGTGACGTAAAAATACATAATGCTAGAGAGGGATCAGGGTTTTTTTTTTTCAAAATCGGATTTCATCATTCTGGCGTCATTTTTAAACTCCTGTCGTCATTTTTATTTTTCGTTCGTCAAAATTAGATTATGGCTTTACAGTATATAACCGTTGCGCTGCAGCAATATTGCTAGCTATCGTTATCGTACAGTAGCGCACGCGTACCGATAGAAAATTTTCGACCACAATTTTAAAAAAACAGCATTTTTATGAAACTGAAGCGGTTTTTTACCTAAAGCAACCCCAAAATTCCCAGCTTTTGCCTAAAAATGGAAAAATTTTTGCAAAAATTGAAAATATGTCGCAATTTTTAGCTTTTTGCTCACTTTTAAAGCAATCTGGGGCAAATTTTAAGTTTTCGGGCCCCTTTTTCAACTTTGAGGAGGCTATGTTTCCCCTGGAATCTCAAATCTCGGGGGGAACACCCCCAGACCCCCCTTGTACATCTGCGTGCCGAAGATTTCGGTAAAATTTAAAGTAAAAACAATTTCGGAGAGAGAATGACATTTTCGATTTTTTGTAATAATGCTTTTTTGCACTTTTTTGCAATTGCAAAAGTGCATTAATAAATGCACTTTTTTGCAATCTAACATAAAAATTTACAGATAATAGCGCATATTGTCCGACCATTATACTAATTATGGCCGACCGAAAACATCAGAGCTAAAGTTTGAACTCGGAATACCAAGAAGAGTAAGCCAAAGATGAAGGGGTCTAAGAGAGACAAACCTCAAAAACAAAATTGGAGATTTTTCTCTTTTTTTAGGTCAAACTTGGTCAAGTGGAGACTATATATATAACTGAAATTTTTTCGAGCCGGTAAATTATAAGCGAATCACGTCAGAAGCACAACGTCACATCAGATTAGTGTACTAGATAGGTAAATGTACTCGTGTACATACATATGCAGAGACTTTGGTGAAAGCTAATAACAAGCCACTAAGTTGCAGGGGTCTGGGGGCGGCAGCCCCCAGAAAAAAAAATTGGAGATTTTTTCAATTTTTAGGCCGAATATGGTCAAATCAGCGTCAATATTTGCTCAAAACGCTTCGTCAAAGCTTCGTCATTTTTATTTTCTGAACGTCATTTTTAAGTTTCATTTCTGCAAATGACGCCATTTTTGACTAAAAAAAAAACCCTGAGAGGGATAGTCACCGCCATTACAGCTGGCAGTAATAAAGTACTGTAACCGACTAACCGCTTCGTTAACCTTGTGATTTTTTTGTCTAAATTTGAACTTTTTGCCAAAGTCTGACCAGTGAAAATTCTCCGGCTCCGGCACTTTTTGTGCCGGAGCCGGAGCCGGAGCCTCCGGTCGATCGTTAGTGGGGTCTGCCACCCCCAGGCTCCTGCTGCAAGCCTTGCAATCACTCTAATTTTACGACAAGTGTTGCTTAGAGTTAGAATTGCTTTTTCGATGAAAATTTTAAACCATTGTAGTACCTTTTCGAATCAAATGTACGCGAAATTAACACCCAAATGAAAACATAGCAAAAAGGGTAAGCGTGAATTTCAAAATTTTTTTGCATCTTTGTCGCTTTTTTTAAAAAATATGAAAATTATGTTTAAGCTAAAAGTTTCGGCCTGAATTTTTCGTCTTAAAATATGTTAAATTTGTGTGAATTTGATGCAGAAAAAGTTCAAATTGATGTTAAAATTTTCACAAATGTTCAGAAACCATGCTACAATGGTCAAAACCATGTTTAAAACATGTTAATCGAACGTATATATATAAAAACATGCAACCTCTTTCTGTGAACCTTGGCATTTAGCATTCATTTCAAGTTTAAATTTGGTCGAAAACTGGACGATGGTCATGGCCTCCACAAAGTGTGGATATGGCATCACCGTTACAGAATTTACAAATAGTTTAGTGACGTTTGCCGCGACGACCGCCTTTACGCTCTGGAGGTTTTCGCATTTTGAAAAACATTTTTGCGTTTTACCGTTTTATATTTAGCAATTTTTGCTTATTTTCGATGCATTTTACAGACATCGATAATCGATATTCGATACCAAGTTTTTAAGCCCAGAGTGCCTTTTTAGCATCAGGAAGGAAAGGAAGGCTTTTCCCGATGCGTCAAGTTCTAATATGACTGGCAGCTTGCAGCGAGGGGGGGGAGCGGGGGACACCCTCAACGATTTTTGCGCCCGCCCCATTTAGCGTTTTGGGCGCTCTCTTCAAATAACAAATTTGGGCCGCGTAGCATAGCATCCCGCCCTCCCTGTTGACGAATTCAGAAAATTGGTGTGACCAATGCCGCCCCCCACTCATCCCAATTCCCGCTACGCTACCAGGGGCTTGTCTCGGAATCTCAAATCTGGGCGGGGGTTCCGGTTTGCCGTTGCTCCATCCCTCCATATATATATTGAAATCTGACTACATCTGTATATTATATAATTATTTTGTATTTTTAGCTGAAGATTTATTATCTCAAGTTTATACTGACGAAGTTTTATATAATATAACAATATACTGTTTAATCACTGGCCAAATCCACTCAGCTTGATCAAGCTTATCCGCGATTCAGTTACATTACCTATATACTGTTAACGAACCGGTTGTTACGAGGTGTGGCATATATTTACTTATACATAATTATATGGACAATACAATGGGCAAGTCCGATTCTGAGGGCAAGCCAGAAGAGGATGTTGTAGCGGGCGCAGCTGGGGACGAAGACGAAGATGCATCCGAAGAAGAATATGTGGTAAATTAAATTAGAACTAAGACCCTATATATATATATATATATATATATATATAATATATATATATAGATAGATAGATAGATAGATAGTATTTTATGTGTGATGTATATATGTAAAATTGTATGTAACTATGTGGGGCAGTGGGAAGAGAAAACTTCTAGTCAGGGTACACCCCAAACCATCGAGTAGTCCTGTGCGTACTTTTTCGACTCAACTTCGTCTTTCTATATATACTACTTGTTTCATGAGGATAAAATCGATCAGGGGGCTTGAATATAAACTGAATACTGAATCCTTCCCAAACTTTTGCCCCCAACTCCAGGATAGGATATTGATGCAGACTAGATAAGACATCTTCAAGGAAACTGAGTTTTAGTTTTTCAGTTAGCTTTTGATAGTTTTCTGGATTAATTGTATTTTTGTTACATTTTTTAGGCCTGTTTTTGTAATCCTCTGCACACCGCGTGCTGTTCACGCCATCTATTTGTTTTGTTTGACAGAATCAACTTTTGTTACATCATGTCAAAAAATGGTGGTCGATGTTGATACACAGTCGCAAATAAGGTGGAAAAACCTGTTGACTGTATATATGTTTTACAGGTAGAAAAAATCATCAAGAAAAGGATTCGTGGTGGTAAAACAGAATATCTGCTGAAATGGAAGGGTTACCCGGATTCGGACAATACCTGGGAGCCAAGAGAACATCTGGATTGTCCTGATCTTATCGCAGGTAAACTAACTCTTCGTGTTAACTTCTGCTTTGCTTTAGGCAATCTGTATTTGCTTTTAAATAATAGGACTCTCAAATGGAATATTAGCAACTAAAACTAACTAATATGGGTTGACCGTGAGTCCGTGATGCCAGATTATTAATTTCAAATTTGGCTGGTGGTTATGAATTTCAAATTTGGCTGGTGGCTGACTGGCTCAAGTTTAGATGTGTGTCCTGTCTTATGAGAATATGAGATCCAGTTTGTTGCACTAAAATGACCAACACTGCTTGCTGGGCAAATGTGACTACCCTTTCTCACTGCTTTTGTGAATCACTGCAGTGCAGCAGCAATTTTCTCTCTTCAGAATTCGAATCTCGCGAGACTGTGGAGAAAAAGAAAAAGTCCGAGACCAGTGAAACCAAAAAGAGAAAACACGAAGGGGCCAGAGGATTTGACCGAGGCTTAGAGCCAGAGCGTATTATTGGCGCAACCGATTCCAGTGGAGAGCTCACCTTTCTAATTAAGTGGAAGGTAAATGCTATTTATATAGCTTCTTACTGTGCTTTAGTCAGCAGTGTAGCACTTGAGTTACTTTGATCGTTCCAGATAGAGAGGTGGTGGGTGGTGCTGCTGGTGTTTAGGAAAGCCCTCGGGAGTGCGGGCTCTCAGTCAAGGCTGTGTGCTTGGTGATCATGAGCAGTTGCAGTGCCTCTCAGTCTGCCTGCCCTCTCTCAAAATGTCTTCAGTAGTAGGCTAGCTTGCGCAGTCAGTGAGTCAGAGATTCAGTAATCGCTAAGCTA
>JASANF010009499.1:0-23744 GCA_030248245.1 Trissonchulus sp. WLG1_4
AAACTTTATGAACAACCCTTAATTATCATTATTATTAGGTGGATATATTTACTTTACTTAATTAACCTGTATACTGAAACAGATATCGCTAAAAACCTTACCGCTAAGCGAGACGCAAGTAGAGGTATGGTTTCAAACCAAAATATGGTTTCAGACCAAAATAGCAATTCAAACTGTACGAATGAAAACGCATAAGACTAGTCGCTATTCATACCCTGATGTCTGGCGGCAGAGGACTTCTGACCCTACAGAGAAAAGTGGCAGCATGACCCTCGCGCACTGTCGAATTCAATGGGTGGGGCAGGTCGAATTCTGGGGGGCGAATGTAGCCCACTGCTGAAATAGAAGACATGGCCAATAGAAAGTACAAAAAAAGTATGGCAGAAAATAAACATACAACAACTAGAAAATAAATAATAAAGTTAGCACATCAATGTCAATGTCAATGGTTACCTACTTACCTATATAATAATATGTAACTCTCATTTTCAAATACAAAATACAATACATGGCTAACTGTGTATTAGTGTATCAATAATGATTTAAATTTAATTTTAAAAAATTCTTGGCGTAATTTTTTACGCAAATTAGCTTTCTAACCAGACATACAGCTGCTAAGTATGAATCGCCCTTGATTGGTTGTGGCACATACTTGAGACCATGATGACGAAGGTGGCATTGAGTGTGCCGTATTTGTTGGTGACGCGACAGGTGTAGGTGCCCGCGTCAGAGTCGTGCAGGTTGCGGAGGTGCAGGGACCACTTGCCCAGCGACCAGCCAGTCTCCAACAAACCACCGTCCTAAAAACATAATACACACATACATGTAAAGGATGACCGCACCCATTACGTACTTAAAGTGATCAGCGACAGCTTCGCATTGGTCCAGTAGCTCAAATGACTGAGCGCTGGTCTGCAGATCCAGAGATGGGTGGTTCCTGGGTCATTCTAATGTCTAGTATCACCTTCTCTTTCTTGACATTTACACACACAATGTGTAGATTTTAGTACAATCGTGTAATTTGCTCTGCAAAATCTGGTAAACTCGACGAATTCGTGAAAAAAGACAAATGCACAAATATGTAGCTCTGTTGTGTCAGTTACAGTTTAGCACACGACCAGTTTTCAGTGGAGACAATGTAATAAGGAAACAGCTACAATCTGATTGGTCATCCATATATTTTTATTAATGGTAAATTCTTATTTCTTATCTTCCAGTACCTTAGTCCAAGTAATAGTGGGAGGCGGATGTCCCACAGCCTGACATGGGAGTCTAATGGAGGACCCCGCTTCCTTCAAGATGGGCGTTTGGCTCATTTTGCGCACTGTTCCTTCCTCCACCCACCGTGGCGCCCCGCCCACTCCCTCGGATAACATCTCGCCGCTCTCATCTGAAACAAAAAATAAAATACGTCGATATTCACAAACTGTGAAATGACTAACGGCCATTGGCACCCACTTATCCTCTAGCTACTCCTATTCTCGAGTTATTGCAAAATAGTTATTCGCGATGATTATTCTTTATCATTAAACCATCAGAGAATAAGACTAATCATTATTGACTAAGAACTAAAGTGAAGCAATATTAATATATATGGTATTCCATTATATATGAGTTTCATATTGAAGTTTGCTCAGGTACATATAAGCCGTTGGCACACCGTTATAGGATTGGGAGAGAACCCCACCAAAAATTGTGTCCCTCAAGGGTGGCCGCCTGAGAAAAAGTGAGGGTCATTGACATAGGCAACTTTTTAGTGTTGGAAAACTTTTTTAGTATATACAGTACCTTATAGGTTGTATACGTATAAGTTGTATACCTATATACATTTCAATAAATCAACTTAGCTATTTTTTCAGGTTTGACAGTATTAAAACACTAGTTAATAACGAACACGCTAAATATTTTTACTTAGCTTATGTTTCCTTAAAATTTTGGTTAGTTAATAATCTCTACATAAGAGAAACGAACGTAATTCATTTTAGCTTTGTCGCTCGTTAATAGGTATGTATATACGTATATATTGCCTAAAGTTCAACATACCTAAACGTCTAGGTTTAGCAATTAGCCGTAAGCAATTAATTAGCATTCAAAATTCATGCAAAATACGTAAGTATCACGCTACAATCCGCAAATAAAATCTCACTTTATAAGCAAATCATTCTCAGTGAAATGTAACCTAGCCTGCCTTCTGTTGGCCTGACGTGTGCTGTCTCAAATTATCCGTCAGGGCCTAATTATATATTGGAGAACAGCGGCGGAAGGAAACTCAGGTAAGCGGACCCGTGGGGTGACAGCTGACTTTGGGTGTGCCGCTCGCTATGACTGACAGCTCATTCCACGGAGGTGACAAGTCCGCCCCTGTTTTGACCAATCACACACGTGCCAGACACTCAACCGGGTCACGTGACCACAATTATGGCTGCTAGTCACAAAAGGTGTCGAACTAAAAAACAGTCTTAGTTGACCGAATAGAACAGTTTCGTTTTCACTGCTTCTCACAAGATCACATTTTCATATTTGTATACAATGCAAACCAAGTTCAAATACCTTACACACTAATTTAGTCTATCAATAAATATATAAACTCTAAACCTTACGTTTGTAACTAACTGGTACACAATTTAAGTGGTTCTAACTTTTACATCAAACCTAAACTGTGCACCTAAATTTAATAAGCAGTTTGTCACCCTTATAAGTATGTATGTATATGTACTTATGTACTTATGTATATACTAGGTACTTATTTATTTGAAATGCAACCTATAACTATGTGGGTAACTACAAAAAAACTATGTAATTATACGTTTGCAATTTGCATATAACTGCTTCGTCGTTTTCTTTTCTATAAGGACTCAGAGTTTCAGACATTCTCTAAATTACTCAAGTCATGATTCGTTAGTCAGTTTTACAGCATTTCGGACATGGCGAATGAAAATTTTAATGCCAAGATGAACTTTTTGACCATAATTCGGGCTGACAAGCGACCTAACAGTTTCCAAATTTAGTAAATTAAAGTTTCTAAACACGCCTAATCGGGCATTCAGAATCTTGACTCGTAAGTTTTTGTGTAAAACAGCACGCATTTTAGTCATTTACAAGGAAAAAGTAAACAAAAATATAATTAATTGCATGAGACAATATTGCTAAAAGCTAAATCATTATTAATTTACAATATTATTATATATTACAAAGTTAGTGCATCTAGTTCAGACTGGTTCGACAGCATACTTGAACTTTATTATAAGTAGTTAATCATGTACTCTTGTTTTTACTCGAAAAATTCCTCTACTATAAGACTCGACGTGAATTCTATTGAGGTAACCTTAACCACATACGTATATACACACACGTACCTGTCACAGCTATATACCTACGACTGAAATAATTTACCTCAGAAATTACCTCTCTAGTCCTATATGATATTCTGAGTTGACAGTTGACAGATTGGGTTTTTGCCCGGGTGTCATTTTGACTAACGCTCGACTGAGAAAGGTAGGGCCGTCACAACAAGTGGCCTAGCAATGACTGACATGTGTCGCCTCACAAAATCACAAGGACAACCAAAGATGGGGGGCTGAAATTACAGGGGGGTAGATATTTTTTGCCTAGGGGTGTTTTATGATATTATTATTTAGATTGTATTCTAGGTTACAATACAGTTTTAAATTTTAAATAGATAGTCTACGTTATATATATAGTTTTTTATTATGGAACAACCGTTATAAAAATGCTCCCCTCTTAAACTCTTTTTGAGACGAGTTTTCTTTGAGTATCCTAAGGTATGCTATGTTTTTGAGAGGGGACACTTCATTTAAAAATATTAATTTTAAAGCTTGCTTGTGGAACGTTATAATTGCACAATTTTGCTAAATTATTCATTGTTTTCTCACACTATATAAACTGTATTTTCGAAAATCAGACAGTTATTGACCAAATATTCTAGGCAATCGGCAATTTAACAACCGCAGACTAATGCAGATATTTTGAGCGATTTGACAATTTCTGCATTCTTCAAGGAATTATACATATACGCACGACGTAAACGTAACTTCTGACTTGAAGTAGCTACCTTCTAAAGTTATATTACATTCATATATATTTTGCAAAATAGTCTATCAGACGAAACCCTGCATGCAGTAAATTCGCTATTTTGAGTTATCAAGCGTAATAGCCTATCAAAACTTTACATCTTAAATTTAACTTCAGACTTGTAAGTACCCTCTTTCTGAAAAAAATGGGGGGATCAAAAAAGCGCACGAAATTTTGAAGTGTCTAGCGAAAAAATATGTACTCTAATATCTGATCTTACAATGCCATGTGGTTAATAAATAAAAAAACAGATAATTTGAAACTTGGAAAAATTACAAAAAATACAGTGTAATAGTATTACCGAGTTTGTCTGGTCTCTACGATACTTTTAATAGCTTGTCAAATCAATTTGACTCAGAATATTGCAAAGTTTAATGCCAAATAATTTCGCAATTATAGACTTAATTCGCTGAACATATGTGAAGAAACTTTATGCACAAAAGCGTTTCTAGTGTCGTAATTTGTAAAGATACTGTGAATAAAATAAAGATCGAAAATATTAGGTGACGCGCTGATGCTGACTATGCGATATTCATGCAAACTTTAGGATACGACTTATATACGACTAATGACTATAACTTAACTTGGTTCATACTTGTCCTTAAGAACACAGGGACAGGGACAAGGGCAAATTCGTTTGAACGTTATTGACAAATGATTCGTATACGATCTGGAAGTGACCTCAACTATCTTCGTGCGAAAAATTGGATTTTTTGGTTGTGCAGTTTTTCTGAAATCGCTTTATCGACACCATAGGGACAAGAACAAGGGTGAGTATGAACCGGACCTTAGAAGTAAAGTACCGAAATGCAGCTTCGTTCATATGATTTTACTATTTGTAGGTAAAAGTATTTTATTTTAGCAAGAGTACATACATAATAACATCTCACTCTATATAGAACGACTATTGAGATATATAGAAAAAATAGAAGAGTACATATATAGAAGAACTACATAGAGTGAGACGTGATTATGTACTCTTGATATTTAGTAATGTAATTTTGGTAAGACTGTATTGGTATGATCACTGTTCGTTCGTACCCGAGACAGAAAGATGATATGTGAAATGGACGGAGCCGAATCCATTAGCGGCCCGACATCGATACAGCCCTGCGTCTTCTTGGCCGACCTGTTTTATTTTCAGCTCCCCCTTGGGCGTCTGCCGCAGCCGCATCCAACCCGCCCCGATCGTTTCGCCGTCTTTGCTCCATTCCACCTGAAATATGCAAATTATTGCGAGATTGGTTCACTAGGTGTCGCTGGTAAGGATATATGTAGGATAGCTAACAGTTTTGGATTTTGGACATTATATCCTGCATTAAAGCGGAGTTAGAGTCACTTGATTCTAAAGTCATAGTACATATATCTGTACATAACTACATCTTTCCACTCCGGAGTCAAATGACTTTGACCTATGTAGCTTTGACTCCGGAGTCTGTAGCAAGTAATTTTGGTTGGTACTGCATGTACATATATATGTGAATAAACATACGAATAATTCGCCAGAGCGGGACTCGACGGGACAGCGCAGCCTGAGCCCACGGTCCCCCGCCCGGGCCACGATTTCGGGGTGTGCCGATGGAGAGATCACTGGCGGCTCTGAAACATGAACTCCATCGATTAATGGAAGCAAAAGGGTGGATTTCACAAAGGTGTTTTTACTAAACCTGGGTTCTAACATACGAATGGCTTGCATGATTTGGATATAATTTCAATACGAAATAATGCTTAATTTGTTACGAATGTAGAGTCGATGAAATAAAATTAAATCTACCCTCTAATTCTTTAAGCAGTAGGATTTGAAATGTTCGAGCAAAATTCAAATGTGATTAAGTCGTAAGTCTACTGATATGACAAACAAAAACTATTGATCGGAAGTAAGGTCTCAAAACTCGCTTTAAAAGTCGTCTGAGAATCATGGTAATTTAGATCTCCCCCCTTTAAGTAGCTTAGGAATACTCTTGTTTTGGAGTTAGTACTCGTAGCCTGGTATAACTCCAACACAAGGAAGAGGTGAATTTCCAACAAGTGCCCGACCACCTTATGGGCGTAAAAAAACTATTTAGTCAGCAAGCTACAATTAATTGCATTATTTTGATGACCTAAATAAGAGTTTAAATTAGTCATAAAACTTTTACAAAAACGCCTCTTTTGGTCATTATGAGTCAAATTTCGCCTAAAAAATGCCCGCCGCCGAAGTGAAAAATGATACGGCAGTTCCACTATATTGCCACATGAAGCGGAACCCCCTTGCGCAAGCCAAGTTTCCTCCAAGCAGCACACAATTTCATTGTAACTCAATCTGTCGGTAGCAATCTGCCCCAATATTTACTCAATTAGCAGCCAATGGGGTCAGACTGGGAGGAAAGAGGGGATTATATTTCCCTCCCCAATTATATACGTACGTACTATATGTTTCCAATACTTACAGACTATCAAGAGTATACGATTGGGGTTTTGTTTATTGAGTGAGTGGGTCAGCAAACTTTTGAGTTGATGTACGTATAGTCTGGATGGGTGTAGCTAGCATGTAGCGGGTTTGTAAAAATTATGGAGATTTTGTAAAGCCAGTATATACAGGTTAAAATAGAGAAGAACTGTTCTCGAAAAATTTCTCCCAGTGATCTGATCTGAATAAAACTAATACTTGGACAAAAAATACTATCATACAATTTTATGTTTTTTACCCTTTTCAACCCACACAGGGTCTATGTATTTTTACGCGGCGGCTGAATTATTGGTTGACAAAAATCCGTTTACAGCGCCAAATTTTGTACCTAACACTAAATAAGGCGCTTGTTTATATGTAGCTCAGAACCAACCTTCACATTCAATACGTACAAGCCTAAATCTATCTCACTTATTTACCCACTAGTGTTGTTGTGTTAGCTCAAACCTCAGCCAAGCATTAACCGGTGAAGCGAATAATTAGAGCAACAAAGCCCTAGCATCAGATTTCTCATTAATAGCGGTGGAGGTTCATAAAGCAGCTCAAAGTGCTGCCGACAATCTGTAATTCTCGCGAGGTGGCCAGTGCCCAATTTGTACTAAAGCTCATAATGCCCCAGTGACGTATTCGTCTAACCACTAGTCATGAGGGGGGCATAAAGGATACCCTCAAATTTTACTTTTTTGACCAAATGAATGAGCAAGTTAGAAGAAAGATACGTAAAGATTCCTCTGAAATGTTTGTAGTAATTCTTGAGCTTGTAGATCTTGAATTAACAGTTACGTTTGTAGAGTATACGTACGTATATTTCGTGAATCTCGGAAGGGTTTTTGTCGTCATTCAGAGTATTTTGTCTGCTATCACTGAATTTCTTTAAATATTAAACTTGCTGCTCTCATGCATAACTAACAAACAAACAAAAAACAGTATATATTTAATAAACCACAATTTAATAAACACCATTAAATATATCCAAAACCTACCTAAAACCTATACTATGTTATTACTACTGTGAATTGGCATTTAAGACCCCTCCCCGAATATCCTGCTTTAATCCCTTCCTATCCCTTAATACTATTTGAACAAGAGGCGAGGCCCTGTGACCCCTTGACCCCTGGGGAACAAAGATGGCCCAGAGACCTGTCATTATGATTACAGTACAACACAATACAATTCGACCCCTGGCGACCCCACTTATCCAAATTAAATTCCCTCTAATTGCAGAGCAAAATGAAAGGGGACATCTTTGCAGGTAGTTATTAAAATAAATAGTCGGCTAGGATTCGAATGCAAGATACATACTACACAAGGGTCGATTCAAGCTTACAGCCGTCCATATATCCGATCAGCCGGCAAAATAATTCAAAGATCCTGTATACTATTAGTGGCGTTGATTTTTTTAGTGATTTTGCTGACAAAAACAGACAGGTACGGACGTACGGCTGTCAGTATGAATAGAGAATCGACCCTTACAGTAACAAAAAACTGCAAATTATAGTGTACTTCAATGAAAGGGCCTATTCATACAATACTTACACCAGGAAGTCCGTCCTAAACTCGCATAATACCATGTTCAGAGTTGACATTTCACGCACCCATTGCCTAATCTAAAATAGTTAAGTATCTAATAAATTAACTTATTAATAAATAACAAATAATACCTCCAACGGGTACAGGCAGGGTTCGACACCGGGCTAGCAGAGGTAATAAGGTGATAATAAGCAGCGAATTCATGGCCAAATAAGCTCCTGCATTTCCATTCTGAAACTAAATACACTTTCAGTCCAAGGTCTGCTCGCCCCGATCTAACCAATCAAAATGAAGTCTAGGGAAAACGGACCAATCAGATTGGCTGAATTCTTATTTCTTATTATGGTAGATATTCACAAATAAGGCAAAAATTGATAAGATTGGCAAAAATTGTGTACCAGATTAGTTTTTTGAGAGCATTTCAAAAATAATTAGATTAGTATATCTTGATTAGCCATTAATAACTTTAAGCAGCCTAACTTGAAGCCTTTAATCATTAGTCTAAAGTTGTCATTATTCGTGAATGGTACGTATTACATAGTCATTTGCTTAGCTTAATACCATATCTAAATCTAACAGGTACAATTTCAATTTATTTAGTTAATAACTCCAAAGTCTATACCTTATGTAGCTTATAAGGTCATTAGTAATTACTCGTTAGTTGACGAGTGAAGACAATATGACCTAGCTAATCTCAGGTTTCGCTTGGGAACAAGTGATAAACATGCTTGATTGAAACACTTTAAAGCCCCACTAGTCAACTGCAGAAACTAAACCAATTAAAGAGCCCCCCAACAAAAAGGAGACAGTCTAAAGCTTGACAACCACTGGCCAATGGAAAATGTAATTACATTAGTGGGTTGCAAAAAATGACTATTCATGACGCATGGGGTGTCCGGCCCCATTATGGGCTGCTATCCATTATAGGAGTGCAAAAACACAATAGCAGATAAAGTTTGAATCAAGTTTGACTGTGACAGGTTTTAGCTGTTGTTTATAGGATGGTATTCACAGTGGGATAATGACTAAAGAACATACGCAGGAATTAGCAAACTTAACTCTGACCAGAAATTGCTGAGCCCTGAGACAAAACAGGTAGCGTGATTCTTGTGACTACTCGCTGAACTGTTGAAGCTTGAAAATAGTTCTTTTGATAATGAAATGGCGTGTTTCTTTCTGTCTCAGGGTTCAACAATTTTTGGTTCGACATTAACGATAGTTTGTGGCGTGAATATTTCGCAATTTTTGCGGCTGAGTGGACGTAGGCTATAAGTATGAATCGACCCTTATAGGCAGCAGGTATGTAGTCACAACTAACGACAATTAAAAAGCCACTGCTAATCGAATCGGAAATCGTTATATTTCATGAATTTACACAGCTTGAGGTGGTAGTAACGTTTTCGACAGTTTTGCAGGAAAATTTTAAATTCCTTATTTTTTTTTTTTAACATATAGAACAAAAAAAAAACAAAAGCAAAATTTATTTCAACTTTTTTTATATTTCTATTGTGAAGAAGATATAAACAGTAAAAAAAACACAGCTAAAATCTATATACTCTTTCTCTCCTTTTTTTTCTTTTTAAACAAAAACACAACAATATAATAAAATTATCTATCTTTTTAAATTTTCTTTTTGCATCAATCAACTTAAAAAAATACTAAACTACTTTCACCTCTTTTTTTTTTATTTTTTTTTTCTATTTTAAAAAAAAAAATAAAAAAAAATTTTTTTTTTAAAAAATAAAAAAAAAATTAAAATAACTCTTTCCAACAAACCCACAAAAAAAAATCTTTAAATAATAAAAAACAACAAATTAAAAAAAAACAAAAAAAAAAAAAAAACAAAAAAAACAACGCCTCCATCAACAACAAAAAAGAACTAGCAAACACAACAAAAAAACACAAAAAACACAAAAAAAAACAAAAAGAAACACAAAGCAAAAAAAACACAAAAAAAACACCACCCTTAAATGGCTAGTAGTCGTTAATCTTCATAACTGAGAAATGTTAATACCTGCCTCAGTTATTAGTCATTAATTTTTATAGTAGGGTAAACCCCGTGAGTATGGTTGTACCCTGACACCCAGCATTTCTGCACGTACCATTTATTGGGCTTCAGTATATTGGGTGACCTACTAGAATTCAGGCTGCCACAGACAGATTAAAAATGACACAATTGAAGCGGACACATCATTTTATTTCAAATTTTTCAAAAGCTAATGCCACAGCTAGAAAGGAGAAGAAAATGTATGAAAGATCAGTCATCGTAAGGCTATATAATTATAGAAATGAATAATGAGGGGAGATTTTTGGGGAAGAAAAATTACATAGTATCAAACTCACGACTACATATATACCTAATTTAGTACTATTGACTAATTATTAGTACAGGTAGTTTCTAACACATTTACGACTATTATGATTAACGACTGAGCGAGGCAAACGTGAATTTTACCGTTTTTTATCCCTACACATTGGTCACTCCTTCACATACCCAGTTTCTGTTTTTAGCCCAAAATAGAATCAATTTAAGTAACCCCCCCTTCTGTGGTCCCCCTCTTCACCCTCCAGAATTTCTTCAGCTATCCCCCTGTGTGAAATAAAATGTGACCGTCCAGCTTAGTCGTTAGTCATTAGTCTGTGCTCCAATTTCCAAATCTGACTGTAACAGAGGACAAGAGCAGAAGACGTGTTGATTATGAATAATTGTTTGGCCGAGCGTTTAGGCCGGGCTGGGCACTACGGAGGGAGACTGAGAGTCCTCGTGTGTCTCAAATCAATTGGGACTCCCACAGGCCAGGGCTCACCTAGGAGGGAGGCAGGAATTATCAAATATGATTTACATGCAAATTGTGCTGTCTTTTATATACATACGTTTGTGTTGCGAACATTTGTCACAAACAGACCACTGAGCCCGGTTCATACTCGTTCTTATCCTTGTACCTATCGGTTTGTCCTTAAACCATTCAAGGAAGGACGGCCAAATAGGCCAATGTTTCACAAAAAGA
Source organism: Trissonchulus sp. WLG1_4 (assembly GCA_030248245.1). Lineage (NCBI taxonomy): Eukaryota > Metazoa > Nematoda > Enoplea > Enoplida > Ironidae > Trissonchulus > Trissonchulus sp. WLG1_4. The sequence continues at coordinate 11,080 of JASANF010009499.1, forward strand.
TAGTCGATGTCCCTTCCAGTCTAAAAAAATTAGCCGAAACGCTTCTGTCAATTTTTCACAGCAGGTGACCAAAACTTGTTTTTGTCCCTGTGTCCCTAAGGACAAGTATGAACCGGGCTCAAGTGTGTGACTAGACTGAAGGCCTTTGCCAAAGTTGGATGTGCATTATAAATGAATTTCAATATCACAGCACAGCACAACCACAAAGTATATAAAATATAATAAACTATAATAAATAGTAATCACTACAACGCGGAAGCTTTGTGTAGTGAATAGTCACAATTTGGTACGTTTTGATCAGTTATTAAGTTAGTAGCAAAAGGACATAATAGGGATCCCTACTATGTACTCTTGCTATTATATACTCTTGTTTGTACCTAAAGTGATTAGTTTGTGACTACCGACCTTAATCGTACTCTCAACTTCAGTGAACTTGAATCAGACTAAACGAAATGAAAAGTTTGGAACGGACTGATAAACAGGAAAAATAGAGGCAGAAATGTGAATTGGGAAAATAATAAGAGAAGGGTTCAGGGAAGCGAAAAAGGGCAGAGACCGAACTTATCACAGAAGTTCACTTCAAGCTGCTGCAGTGATAAGGTGGGACCCGGGGGTGCTGTGGCGTACGGAAGATAGGGCTTATTTTTACGACAGACAGATACGAGTCAAAAAATTACAAACGAATTTGGCAAAATGACAAATAAAATAGCTCAGCAAAATTTGTAAATGTTAAGTAAAAATTGTAAAAAAATATAAATATATAACAAGCGAACACTAACAACTCTATTTTACTTGTAAATGCTTCTTCCTTACCTTAATGGTAAATAAATATATCGTAAATATCAGCTACAACACGATTCCTCCCCCCTCCTAAGCAAATAAATTTCTGCTACACAGCGATAGTAAGCGAGTCTAGCTTGGGACATAATTTGAGTTTCATAATTGCTTAGGGCAGGTCGTATGCGGAGTCTGATATGCCTTTCCCTTGAAAATTACTCGAGGAAAAAAGGCCAAAACAAGTTTATATTGAAACAAAGCGGCAAGAAAAAGTTTGTTTTGAAAATGTTGGGAATAAGGTAGTTCTTTATATATTGGTCGGAGCGGAAAACAGAAAAAGTCTGGGGAAAAATGGCTAAGCCCAAAAAGTTCGTAATTGCCCGTGTCCGTATCCGTAAGACATGGAATGAGATAAGGGTGGAAATTGAAGAATTATGAGCGAAATAAACAATAAAAAATAAGAAACAGTCTTAGACCAAGAATAAGAAACAGTATACCTGATACCAGCACCACGTAAAAAAACAATGACGCAGAAAATAAGTAATACATACATAAATAGTAAACTAAACCCGACAACTAGAAAACTCCAAAAAACAGGCAGAATGGCCATAAAAAACCAGTAACATACAATATAAATTCAAATAACCGTCAAAATAACTCATAAAACATAAAGAAACCACCATATAACATCCCTAAACGGTTAATAAATGACGCAAATTAATAGATCTGACATGAAGGTGCTAATCCAGCCATGTTAGATGCTCTGATTGGCTAATAAATCTTTGAACAGTCAACATAGTAGTGTATAGATTTATGGCAACACTCTGTCAGACGACAGACTGCGATAAATCATGCCAACAACAGCAACAGCAGCAGCAGCCCACAGTTTAACACAACATTACTACGGCGAGGTAGCAGTGTGGTTGGTGTGTGTGTAATGTGCGCGTGTGTGTGTGGCTGTAGAGGGCAACACGGGACTTCTGGGGGGATTGGGGGAGGGAAATTGGGGACATATTATTTGTATAGTAGGTTTTCTGCAATAAACGCCTGTTTATTGAGTTATATTGTAGTGTTTTAGAAATAAACACATACATAAGATACACATTTTACAACTTTCACCTTTTTGGAGTTAATACAAACAACACTTTCGACTTTTTTGAGGGTTAGTACAAAAAAATCGAGCTTTCGAGTAGTATCAGTCTGCCTCCAAAAAAATACCTAGTCTGACCAAAACATGCTGGACGCTGAGACACAAAGAAACACGCAAATTCATTACGAAAAGAACGAACTGCAGGCATCAACAGTAAAACGAGTATATAGTCACAAAAACCCCGCCATTTTGTCTCAGGGCTCAGCAGTTTCTGGTCAGACTTTAGTTCCAATACTTTTACTCATACGAGTTGATTCATACTTGAAGTTGTACGTCCGTTCACCAGACAAAAGCATGCAACAAACCTTGCATTTTGCATCTAAATATTGATCCTAGCAACCACAAAAATATATAATTGTCGCAGCCACATGTCCTCAATTTACACCCCAAGAATGTACGTGCGTTTGTGTGTGTGCGTGTAAGGGCAGATGTGTACGATGAGTGACAGATGCCCCGCTGACATGACCTGTCAATCAAACAAGGGAAAAAAACAAGGCGGGGCTTGGCGCTTCAGCATAGCTCATTTAATCGAAGGGGGGTAGATCCTAAGAAAGGGGTGCATATTATTCTTTTTCTATCAAATAATTTTTTATTATTAAAACAGGAAGAACGAATAACTCTTAATTTATTTAATCATTATTAGTTGACCCCCACGATCCCAAATAATAGGTGTGTCTTCACACACGCTCACACAATCCACAATCGATAATTGGCACTACTAATGACTAGAAATTCTCATGAGACAATCCCACTGTTTTCTGACTACACATGCGTACGTACGTACCAACCGAAATAGAGTCGTCAGGAAATATGGCAGAAGACGCCAAAATTAACATGCAAATTAGAAATTGTTAAAATTAAAAATAATACAGAACGTGCATGAGCTATGCGTAAAATAGCATAGCGATGTCAGGAAAAATTTAGATGGCGTTCGTACAAGACTGCAATGCCTAAATGGTGAATCGTGAACTAGGATCTGGTGCCAAAATGGAATCGGACGATTGAAACTTTTTCATCAACATCAGATTATGAAGCTCGTATTATAAAGCTTAATTTACCAAAATGCTGCTGAGACGTTTCATGGGATGACTTGTTCAATTTAAAGTGGGCAGTTTTCAAATTGTTTCGCTGACTTGTCGACAATCGACATTACCGTAATGTCATCACTTGATTTTGAAGCTTGGTTCATCGGTACACGTCTTAGGTGGTTAAATACAGCCGCATATCCGTTCAGACAACAAAATTACGAAATAATCACGCCTTTCACAGCGTACTCGATCAGTTTTCGACCCTTATACTGCCTATACGCCCTACTGGCGTACCTATAGGGACATCCGTTTCTAGTTTCTACATAACTGTCATTTATTTTTTTGGACGAATCACTACGAAAGTGAGTTAAATACTGTAAAATATTGTGCTTTAGCAGAATTATTTGCTGCCAGTGAGTTCCCAGATACAATCAAAAAAGGGTCAAGAAATCGAGCTTCTACAAGCACGCGTCATTCATGGCTGCATGGCTCAAAAAAATATAAAATAGACAATGGACTCTCCCCACTACCCTGATCAAAAATCTATTAAAATTACAACTGCCAGAAATTCATTAAATGCTCGCATGTTGTTCAGCATAATATTAACAATCCTGACAGTGTTAATCTTTTAATAAAACGTGATACACTGTTTAAATTTTAATACATACACAACATAAATAATGTACAATAAGTGCAATAATGTACAAAATATATAATAAACAATAGCTTAATTTACATACTGGCATCACAGACATTATCGATATATTAAATATTATCACACTGGACACAAAAACATACTGAAGCATGTGCAACTGAAATTCAAGTGAACATAAATAAATTCGATAAAAATTCTTAATGCCAAAATTCTCACGTTAGGATTCTTATTTCATACTTACAGGCGTAATGTCTATTCCAAAAAGTACCAACAATGGAATTCATTATGCATTGAATCAACATGCGTTTGTAAGTATGAATCGAGCCTAACACTTTAAATTTGATGAAAATAAAGAAAAAACGAAAATTATTTTTCAAGTGCATGTAGCTTAAATTAGACTCATTGAAAATACTTGGGTCTGAAAATGTCACAAATCTGCGAAGCGCAAAACTGCAAAACTGCACACGTCCACATGTCTATATAACGTGTAACCACAGTAAAGTGTACAACTTCTATGGTCAAGTTAACCCTGACTACCCTACAAGATCAAAGCGTTACACTATCAATAATAAGTGCATAATTAAAAGAGTGCGACACAATCTCAAAATAGAGTTAGTGATTGGAACAGCAAAGCTGTTTGTAAAAAAATAAGTGCTATGGTATCTGTAACTTCTGGACTTCTAACGGTCAAATTGATTAAAAACATATACTACACAGAACACCAAGAAGTCCTAGTTTCCTTAGCAGATGGAAAAAAATTATAAACTGCTGTCATCCGTTACTACAATCATTTTCGTATCACGTATTTCAGATTTGCTACTCGAACATAGATCTAATCTCAACCCCCCCAAACAGAACTTTTCAAAGCAAACAACCCCTACTATTTGTATTTTCGGTGAACGCTCACTATCTTAGCACATCTCTTCATTGCTTGGCTATGTTTCCTGGGACTTCGGTTTCGTCTCAGATTTAGGCTTAGTCTCAGCTTAGCAAGCAACAGCCACCGAATGCTTCGCCAGCTACTCGCATTGTTCATTTAACACGTAAGCGTTCACAGATACTAAAGTCTGCCCCGAAATTGCCGGACCAAGACAAAACGCTTGATCTTGCGACTCCTCGCTGTATGTACTCCTGATACCTGGCAGTCGTTCATTTTCGTAATGAAATCGCGTGTTTCTTTTTATCTCAGAGTCCAGCATTTTTCGGTCAGACTTCACAATGCCGTCACAGCCCCAGCACACTAAAAACACGCAGCCACGCCCACGAGTCCAGCATTAAACACACGCAGCCACGCCCACAAGCCCCACAGGCTGCAGTGCGTTGACGGCACAGTCACACCAGGACACACCGGCCCCAGCGCGACACTGACTGATACTGGCCGCCGGCTCCCAGCCATTGGTCAGCGGGTCGTAGCACTCCACCGAGTTCAGATAGGCCACTCCATCATGCCCCCCCACGGCGTAGATACGGCCCCCAATGGCTGCCACCCCCACGCCCCCGCGAGGACAGGACATGTGGGGGATCATATCCCAGCTGTTGGTTTCTGGATTGTAGCTAAAATGAAAATGGAGAAATATGGCATTGACTTGAAGCAAAGATAAAATAAGGTAAATCATACCTTCAACAGCACAAAAGTTTTGGGTACCCCTCCACTTAGTGGGACCCCCTCCCCTGAGTCTACAGATTTTTGCCCCCCCCTTCTACCACAACCGCAATTTGTACCTTTTTTGACCAAAAAGTACCGAATTCGACAATTTTTGGCTAAAATCGCATAATTTCATAACAAATGCAATTTTTTTTCAAACTTTGGCCGGAATTTTTCTCACGCTGGAACTTTCCACCCTTATTTACGCCGCCCTCCCCCAGAACCGAATTTTGAGGGGGTCTTTCCCCTCCCCTTCCCCCCAACTACATATTGTGTGGTAAATTATGACTAGGCTAACACACCCTGGACACGACGCTCTAGCTAATCCAGCCCTAGAGTACGGTGCTCAGCTTCGTTTCTTGGCCCTGGAGCAGCGAAGATATCGACTCAAAAGTGACTACATGCTTGGAAGGGTGGAAACTTGACTGCAATCCAAGATGCCCTATAAGAACCCTTGTTATTTTCCCAGTTTCCGCATAAATGAGGTACGCATAGCAAGAGCAAATCCAGCCTTAAGCCTCTTGCTCAACGAGAATTCGTTAGCCTAGTCAGTCGGATTCACACTGACAATATTATGGAGATTACCACACATGTACAGCTAAGGAAATCAGGGGGGGAGCCGTCGACCGGCGGTGCGGAGCAACTTTTCCGGCGGATTTTGCTTCGTGAGAGCCACCGATTTTGCTCCTGGGCTACCGAGGCTTGCTTCGTGAGCTACCTTCAAAACATTCTGGGGGGAGGGAGCGGACCTGTCTGGGGGGAGCGGGATCGGGTTGGGGGGACAGCAATCCCCCCACGCCCATGTATGGTGATTACTAGTCCAGCGCCCTAACCACCAGATTATGAGGTCGCACAAAAGCGGTTTTATCAGTACCTCAAACTGATTCAGAAAAAGACAACACTGATTTCCCCTGCAGATTGCAGCTCTTACTCAGAAAAACCTCTTGAAGCTTGAACCAGAGTAAAATAACAATTCAGTTTCAATCAAAATTCAAAAAACTTTCCAATCGTATCAAAAAAGTCTACAATATAAAAGTCCATTAGAATACCGTTCACACGTATTTAACGGCGAGCTATCGTCAAAGCCGCCGATGGCGTACAGACATCCATTGAGCACAACTACCCCGGCCCCGGCGCGTCGATGACTCATGGGGGCCACCAGAGACCACTTGTTGAGATGGGGGTCGTAGCGCTCGCAGGAGTCCAGGGACGAGGAGCCATCGTTGCCGCCCACCGCGTACAAATGGCCCTGGAATTGAAAAATAGGCTTAGAAATACTAGTGTACGTTATAGCACGATCTAGAGTGCACTCAGTAATTTATACGCACTGTTACGTGAAGCGCCAAGTGTATGAACGCGCGCGCGCAGCTTGGATAACATAAGGGCGCTTAACGATAACAATATAAGGTCGCATGAACAACGTCGCAATATAGACGGTTTGAACATCTTCAGCGTTTGAGAAGTTTCAAACACGTCTAGTCTCGAAATTATTAATCCAGCTATGAATCAACACACCCATACATATATGAGGAAGGATGGTGGGCACCCCCCCCCCAAAAAAAAAATCGAAATGCCGAGGGGGAAGGTCCCGAAAATTTGTGCAATATTAATAATAAAAATGGCACTTTTTTGGAAAATTTGACAAAATTTTGCGAAATTTAGATTATTCTTGGTCGATCAGGGAGGGGGGAAGGGTGCCCAAAATTTGGCCGCAGAGCCCCTCAAACTCTGACCCCGTCACATGTGCGAACACACCTTGAGGGCGGCCACCCCGACGCCCCCTCGCATCACATTCATGGAGGCCACAAATGACCACTGGTCGGCCTCGATGTCATAACGCTCGACCGTATTGAAACAGGCCGAATCGTCCAGACCGCCCACGGCATAAATGGCCCCGCCCAGACAGCCTACGGCAATGCCCCGCCGCTGAGTGGCCATGGAGGAAACCACTCGCCACATGTTCGTGGAAGGGTCTAGTTTCTGAAGCAGACACAAGACCGGGTCGGCGTTCACAAAAGGTGTTCAACTTCAGACTCGGTCAAGTCGGTCTGTTATAAAATGTTATACTGGAACGAAATAGCAAACTGCAGTGAAACAGTTTGTGTGTACTTCATAAATACGTTCACGTGTTCGACTTTATAGATTTGGATTATTAGTTTAAAACACCGTTTCACAAAAATTTCAGCTGAACAGAGACCTGCTGTGCTGCAGGTTTAAAATTTCAACTGAGCTAAACCCACGGTTAAAAAAAATCTACGAAATTCGTAACAAGTCAGGCAATATTTCGTACTGAAATTATATGCAAATCATACAACACGTAGGTAAAACCATGGTTTAGTAAAACCACCATTGCGAAATCCACTCTAAGAATATTTGCTCGACCGTTAGACCTTAGTCCGTTAGCAAAAACGTTGAACGACAACTTTATAAATTATATAATGTACGGACAAGAAGACCTAAAGCACCAACCTCAGCCGAGGCCAAGTGTTCATGCCCATCATGGCCGCCGATGGCAAACAAATGGCCCTGAGCCGAGACCACGCCCACATGGCGTCGCTTGGTGCCCATCTCCGAGACGGCCACCCAACGGTCACGACGCAGGTCATAGGCCTCAATGGATCTGAACGGGTCCCCGCTCGTGCCGCGACCGCCCACGCAGAATATCACACCTAAAAAATAGCAAACATAAAAAAGTACTTAAATTTGCATGAAACCGGATGAATAGCTGGCATAATTTTCAAGGGAAGGGGCTGGGTGGGGGCGACCCCCATTTTGACTCTCTCATTTCAGTTAAGGTGCCCTCCATAACCCAAAGTTTTCCGAACCTAAGTTGCAATGACCTTTAATAGCTGTAGCGTTGTTGCTTGGGTGTGGGTTTTGTGTCTTTTTTTTCATAAATTTAGTATCAGTGAAGCCATAATTACGCAAGAAAATAGTGCCTCAACGTTCAATCTATGGGGGGGGGGTGACATAATGACTTTGAACAACACCCAAGATTGTATATAACTGATCAAAGACAATAGCTGGGCTGAAATCTTTTTACTATCACTATTGGTCTAGACTCTAGACCGTCTGAATTCAAACATACGCACCGGCGACCGACTTTCTTGGTCTGCACAGTTCGTAGTCGGCCGTGTGGGTGGCCGTGCTGGCCAGATTGGCATTCACCATCTGACAGGCCATCGCGTTCGACACAATACGGCCGCACTCCGGGTCTTCCTGAAACAAAATAAATGTAGTTCCAAATCATCACTGATAAGAGACATTTTTGTTTAGAGGCCTAAAGCGGTTGGAAACAAAACCATTCAATCTCAAATAAAAATGTACGGACTATGGACCATACAATATTATGTATATACTCGGTTTTTTTGTGGCGGAAGCGTGTCCCGGATGTCGGGTAATTTTAGGGACAGCTTGTCGCATGTCCCTACGAACTTGCACTCTCATTATTTTTACCGTTAAGTTTACTTAAACATGTATACAGCCAATCAGCTCGCAGGTTTATGCGCGTAACACACTTTAGTACATAATCGCTGATGAATTGATGATGATACGAAAGTGATAAAGCGTCAATAACACCTTAATCTAATAATCAGTGTCGTGATTATTTCGTAATTCGGCCGGCTGAACGGACAAACAGCTGTAAGTATCTGAATCTACTCTAAACCCAAAAAACCCTGTCCAGCCCAGCCAAAGCCCACCTTAATCCACTTGTGACCTTTGACATTGTTCAACAGGTAGGCTGGTTCCAGCTGGCACAGGCGCACCCTGGACAGCAATCGTGGCAGGTAGCGCAGTCTGGCCTCCATCTCACGCTCCACCCATTTTATGGCCACTTCAAAGACCTAAAAAACAGTAAAATGTTAACTCTATTACGAAAGTAACTCAAAATCTGCTATCGTCTGGTATGTGGGGGAGCCTCACTCTTGGTCGCCATCACCCGCGCTTTCTGCTCGCCCACCCACCCACCCCTTTCGATCGTTCCATACTTTTATAACGAAAAAATCAAAATTTGTAAATTATATATGTGGTTCATGGTCCACCAGTAGCCTACCCAGAAATAACTCCAGGGAGGAATGACTATTATGCTTTTTTGTAACGGTTAAAATACACTTTTTAGCAATTTTAACAGTTACTAAACGCCTTACAAACGCAAATCCCTCCTAATCCCCAGAAAAACAATTGCAAATTTTTTTAATCTTAGCCAGGTCAAATTTGATCAATTGGAGACAAACCGGAAATTTTTTGGCCGGGCAAAAACCTAAGGGGAACCCTTGTGTAAAAAATTATTTGGAAAAAATTTTGGAAAGGGGAATTCCCTGTTCAAGCAGTTAATAGCTGGATTTGTTAGCACTTAGCAAGTTTGTGTGTTAGCAACATTTCACGAGATGATGTGATCCTTAACGCACGCATATGTAGTCGCATATGTAGGGCACTACGCATGGGGCATAAAACAAGTATTTATTATAATATGCAAGAAATAATAGTAATACTGTAAAAATATAGAAATAGCAAAAATTCATCCAGTCCATAGGCATTCGTATTTTGTGTGACAACATCTATATCTGTACCCTGGCTGCTGGTTCGGTGTAAATGTAAACAACGTAACGTAACCTGTGTCTCGCTGGATACCATCAGATCTGGAGATGAAATTAGATCAAGCAGATGAGGAAAACCAATCGACAAGAATTCATCCGTGTCCATGATTTGCTGAAATAAAAAAACAATCAAAATTGAAAAAACTTCTAATCGTCGGCTCATCTCAAAAAATTAACAGCAAAAAAGCTGCACTTCTGGCTTATAAAGATTAAAACACTGAACGAAGTCTGTAAAACACTTTTATATTGCGGCTCAGACTCTGTGATGACTGATGTCAATTATAGTTCAGTGCTTCCTGGAGTTTTTATTATTAAGTATGAAACGGTTAAATCTAGGCTGTCAATTCCAGCCGTAGAAGCATTGCATACGTATATATACATACCATATACGTATAGGTATAAATATAAATATCAGAAGGGCACGCATTGCGTAGGAACACTCTAAGGTGTTATTTTGACCTGGGTAAAGGACAAACACCGGGGCGTATAGTCCGGCTGATCCAGCCATGCAATGCGGTGCGAACTGCCAACCTTCGGATTAGCAGTCCAACGCCCTAACCAGTCAGCTAGGTCACAGCCAGGAGCCCAGTATATAATACTACACCAAACAACAAAAAATAGCATATTATTATATATCACGTTTAAGCTAACTTGAAAATATTCCTGCGAAAACGAGTCAACATATCGCATCAGCTGAACACAATTGTGTTGCTGGGCAAAGGAGCGAATCAGGAGACAGTTCTGGGTGGTCAGATAGTGCGTGAGAAAATCTTCACAAGCTCTGCAAACAGAGTCCATCTGAAGAATGCTGCCGGCATAAAGGAGGGGTTGCACATTCTCCGTGCTCAGGGCTAGGCGGCCAGTATAGGCAAATTCCAACAGAGCGCTCATAGCTTCGGCGGATATATCCTGAAATTACACATAACATACCTGTATTAGGGTGGTGGCAGTGGGGGGACCTCCCCCGAAATTGAGGGGACGGGTGGAGGGCCTTAAAAATTTGGACAAAGTTCAGTAAACATGGCACTTTTTTTGGAAAATTTTACAAAATTTAGGGTTTATGGTCGATCTGGAGTAAACCGGAAAGGGTCAACAAAATTTAGCCGAGAACCACCCCCCCCCCTTTTTTTTTGATTGGCCTCCCTAATGTATATATAGTAACTTCCCTGAGTCATAAATCAGTCAATTCTAAAACAATTAAAACAATTCTCAAAAAAACAACCCCCCCCCCCCGGACCCACCCTTTCCCTGCAACGCGCTGCGAAAAATTATGCTTAAAGTAGGGGTGGACGCAAGTCAGCGAGAGCAACAATAACATTCTAAAACTGAGAACTACAACTACATCCATAGACAAGCTAAAAATTCCAACTGACTTTGATGGTGATGCGTTTTGATTTGGTCTCCACCATGTCTGAGCTGAACATGCTCTTGAAGTAGGGAATAGTGGCCGCCAGCACAACGCGGTGACAGCTGAACTCTTCCGAGCCAATCTAAACGCAATTAAATTGAAAACAAAACAACAAAGATTTTTTAATGTATATTTAATCTATATAATATCAAGATAAAAAAGCTAAAAAATACACCCAAGATAAAAAGGGTTTTTGGGTTAAAAAAAATTAGACCTGCGCGCCGTGAGGCTCTTTCATTATTATAAAAATGCCCCCATGGGGCATCACTGAGCTTAGAATAGGAGGTTCTATACAACGGAAAAATGGAATCTTGCTCGTTAAAGATAAGGGACAAGTTTGCTGTGAATAGGAAAAATTCATTTTGTTAAAGTTGGTGGACAACAGCAATCAGAATAGCCAGCCCCATGACACATTAGCGCTTTCTGCCCCCTATTCGCGCGAATCATTTGTAACCGCCAGCTTCCGAAAACACCTATATCACGTTACGTTAGATAAGATTGTAACAGATATGCAGAAATTTTTAAGTATTTCGTCTCATGCGCGTGTCGTGAGAGCGAGAATCAATCACTTGTAGCTTGATCTCATTAACATAAGCTTGATTGCATATGATACTACAATACAAACTATATATTGATTGGTCAAATTATTACAACGTAATAAATACTGTATATAATGTCCGCACCGCACTTGGCACGGGCTGAAAAGTTCGTCTATTTGGTATTTAGTTATTATTTGTTGTCAATTTCTGTTATTGGTCAACAGTAATTTCTGCATCGGTCTAACAAGAGTACACAAACATTTTAAAATCCAAGAAAGCAAAAAGGTCTAATTATATTGACTTTATAATCCGCGCGAATAGGGTGCAGAAAGCGCTAATGTTTCATGGGGCTGGCTGTTCTGATCGCTCTTGTCCACCAACTTAACAAAGTGAATTTTTCCTATTCCACAGCTGACAGCAAACTTGTCCATTGTCGTAAAACAAGCAAGATTCCATTTCCGCTGTAACCTTCCTCTTTAACCTCAGTGATGCCCAATGGGGGCATTTTTATAATAATCCAATGCGTTTTTCCGCTTCGTTAAATCCAATGACATGCCAACTTGTATGTACTTATATTATAACTTTTTCGTAAAAAAAGTTCTTTTCATGTTCAGCATTAAAAACTATAACTGTGTGGTTACTGTTAACAAGCAGTACGTATATCAACTACTACTGTAGGCACATTTTTTCCATTACATTTTCATATGAGTACATATGGGAAGCAAGGCGGTTCCTGCATAGAAGCATATATAAACTTGGCCGAATAGCACAAGCATATATGCGGGTCTCCCTGGTTAAATCGGGGGTGTCAATTCTTTATAACTGTAACCTATACTTGTTTTTCTGTGCTTCATGCACTTTAATC